>JANHGL010001164.1:0-16339 GCA_024611195.1 Ceyx melanurus
GGCTGAGGCGCTCACGACTCGGGAAAGGGGGGTGGCCTTTTGGGGGAGGTGGGGAAGAGAAGGAGGAGGAGGGAAGGCAGAGCTGCGGACGGAGCCGGCTCGGCTGGATGGTCGGGCAAAGAGCAGGGAGCTGCTGGGGACAGAGGTCCCCGAGCAGCGGCCGCTGGGCCGCAGGGACAGACCGGGAGTAGGTAGAATCATAGAATGGCCAGGGCTGGAAGGGACCTCCAAAGGTCATCTAGTGCAGCCCCCCTGCAGGGAGCAGGGACACCCTCAGCTAGACCAAGCTGCTCAGAGCCTTGTCCAACCTCACCTGAAATATCTCCAGAGATGGTTCCCCAACCACCTCCCTGGGCAGCCTGTTCCACTGATCCACCACCCTCAAGGTAAAGAACTTCCTCCTGATATCCAGTCTAAATCTCCTCTAATTTAAACCCATTACCCCTCATCCTTTCACTAGAGGCCCTAGGAAACAGCCCCTCTCCAGCCTTCCTGGAGCCCCTTCAGGCACTGGAAGGTGCTATAAGATCTCTCTGGAGCCTTCTCCAGGCTGAACAACCCCAGCTCCTTCAGCCTGTCTCATAGGAGAGCTAGCTGTTCCAGTCCTCTCATCATCTCCTCTGGACCCGAAGGTAGCAGGTCAGGGAACCTTGGCCAAAGGCAAAAAGCTCAGGGCTTAGCCTGAGGTTTTGGTGCCAGGCTGCGGAGAACACCCGGGTGCCGAGGCACGGGTGAGCCCCGGGCTGTGTCCCCCCCCAGGGCAGGCTCTCCCTGCTTTTGGTCACCGCTAAACACCCGCTCCAAACGAGTTGCAGCACCAGAGCAATCACCCTGCAGAGTTGTTTTGGAGAAGCAAATACCGACCCAGCAGTGCAAGGCTCCAGTTCAGCGATGCTTGTGCTCTTTAAATCAATCAGCCTTCTACCAATAACGTTTGGTTTCTTTGCTTGGCTTGATTTTGTTTGGCTTATTCCAGGCTTTTAAATGTATTTTAACTCAATTCACCTTGAGAAGTGTGGGAGCTGTTATAAAACAATCTGGATGTGAGTGGGGAGGAAAGTTCAGCCTTTCCTCTGTTGTTTGGGGTGTCATGTTTAGCTACAAAGTGGAACTGGAATATACAATTAAAACACGGTAGTTTATTGCCTGCTTTGGTTGGTGTTGTGTAAACACTTTGTTCCTCATGTTTGTTTTATTTCTATTCGTGTTTTAATAGAAATTTCTCTCAGTGCTGCTTCTGCACTGCTTGAAAGTAGCTTAGATGTCGGTTTTCTGCCTTCAAATGTGGGTTTTTTCAACATTCTGTTCCTTGAGGCTACCTCTGACCTCTTTTTCACACAGTATCTGAAGGTGGAGACTTTAATAAAGTACTTTTCCTAGTATGACTTACTAAATACTAATAAAGCTACATAAACAGTGCTTTACTCTGTTAACATGCAGCTGATCTTGTCAATAAAACAGAATTCTGTGAGTCTGGAGCACACTTGTGAAATGAAATCATTTGGGTTTATTTCAGTTGGCAAGTTAGTGTCTGGGAAATCTGACATTTCTCCTTCCTGAGATCACACAGGTAAAGCCTCAGAGTAAGGAAGCAGTGATCTCACTTCCATCAGTGAATACTCCTTCATTGTGACACTACAGATTCTGTTTAAAATCCATTATAAAGTTTAGAAACAATGATATTTTGATTATTTTTTTTCCCCCATGTCTTATTTCAGTAGTTCTAGTTTGGTTTTTTTAATAACATTTATTTAAATACACTTGAAAAATATCTACAATGCAGACTGGGCAGAGGCTGTACTCTATCTGAGTAGAACAGCCTGATGGTATGGTTGGGGTTCATACTTAGGGTTAAACTGTCCTTTGTTTTCTGCATTGATTAAAAACAACAGAAATCCTTCAGTGATTCCAGGGTCAGGACTTGCTGTGTCTGACTTGGAGGAAAAATGCCCCTCAAATTATCAGGCTCTGTTAGGCTGCCCAAGCAGCAATACCTCAGCTTCCTAAGAGCAGCAACTGAGTCAGGTATTTGGGATCATTCCAGGCATTATTTGGTGTGGGATTTCCCTTTTAATGCATTTTTTTTGTTGATGTGATCTAGAACTCGGGGAAACTTTAGGAATAACCAGCTCTGTGAGCTGTGGGAAGTGACAATAGTAAAAATTATTTTTTTTTTGGCTATTTCTGTGGAGATAACCTGAAGTATTTATTGGATTTCTGAGATAAATGATGGACTTGATGATCTCAGAGGTTGTTTCAACCTGGATGATTCCAATGATTGGACAATTGCAGGTTTTTGTAGAGCCCTTGTAGGGACTGACAAAAACTGACTCTTCCAAAGAAACTAATGGATGCTCCAACCCTGGTGTCATTTAGATGGGTCAAGTATCCTTTTTTTATAGGGATAATGGGTAACCACTCTTGGAGTTACCTATAAAACTGTGCACTTGCTTCAGCTTGACTGCTGCTAATTTACATTGGCAGAAGAAACTGTTCTGAGCTCCTGAGGTGTTTTCTTTGGGAACAATCCCTTCAACAGGAGCAGTTATGGGAGCTGAAGTCAGGGTTGGTCCCTGACAGAGCCCATGCTAGGCAAGGAATGAATATGAACATTGAATTCTCTGGAGAGAGGAGCTCAGGTGTTTTACCTGTTGTTATAGGTGGTCCATTTTTATTGGGATTTACTGGAATACTGCAAACCAGCATCTGCCATCACCACCTCTGGCAACGTGGCTTGGCCCTTTGGTGTTTCAGTCCAGCAGCAGAGCTGATTGTTTACTCCTTGGGGAAGAAAAGGCATCTGGTATAGGGGAAAAAAATATATCTGACACTTTAATCTTTCTTGATTAATCTCTTAAAGGTAATGAGGAGGCTTTGTAGGGCAGGGTAATCTGGGTAATGCAGTTTTAGCTTTGTTTACAGCAGAAAGCAAAGAGAAGTGAGAAGGTGGAGCAGTGCAGATGTGAAACCATGCACAGTGGGAGTAACTTGGATTCTTCAAGCATAATTATCCTGGAATCTGCTTGGCTAAGCTCTCTTGGTTAGGTGTTGGTTGATGGAGAGGGTGGATTTTCAGGGCTGTGAGAAATGCACCACAGGCTGGGAGGGAAAATATCCAGTTGGATTGTCAACTGCTTTGAAAATGGTGTTGTGGCTTCACCTGGGGAGGTGTCATGCTGAGGGCATGTGAAATGTCCCACTTCCCACCTGCAAGGGCTGGGAAAATGGCTGTGGTGTAAACAGGAGCCCTTGGGAGGATTCTTTTGGCCAGAATAATTCCATTTAGTGGGTGTGTTGGTGCTAGTTGTTAACCTGAGGGAAACTGGGAGTTTGTCAGGTGTCCAGCAGCTTTCCCTGTAGAAATAGGATCAATTCAAGGCATTACTGCCCAGGTGAGGAGTTTGGTCTGCTCTTCTTGCTAATCCATGGCATTTATCATAGTGCTGTTCTTAATATTTTATACATCAGAGAGGCTGTAGCTCCATGATACACTGAAATTTGGCTCTGTTCCCTCACAGAGGCATTAGAGTGGCCATTGGAGAGTAAATAGTCTAAAAGTATTCTTCTCTACAGCTTACTTTCAAGTTAGTAAACATAATTTTCCTTTAATACAGATAAAGAACAGCTCAGTCAGTCTTGGCAAAAGAATTAAAAAAAAACCAACTTGCCAACCCCTCCAAATGTTGTTTAAAACCGTAGAGAAGAAAGCTTTTGAGAACCTGCTGCAAAGACTTGTGGGTTGCAGGATGGTTGCAGACTTGTGCAGGTTTTACCCACAGCTCTTACTAAACAAGGAAACTAAACCTGATTTTTGTTGGTTTTTTTCTTTTTTTTAAATAGGTTTGGTTTTGCTTAATTTATTTGAAGGAAATAAAAATCTCTCCGGCATCAGAAGTATTCTGTAGCAATAAACACACAATAGTGGATGTGTATACATTCAAACTATGCAAATATTTGGATTTTAATGTACTTTTCATTTCTCGTGCTCTGTTGGGAACAGCAAAGTGGAGATACATTGAGTAAACTAGTGAGTAGTGTATTTTTCTGTGAGAAAACAGTATTGGTGGCAGTTGACTGTCAGCAGATCATATCCAGAAACTTTCCCTAGTTCTTCCAAATGGATTGATTTGGGAATAATCCTCATCTATCTGTTTTCTGGAGCAGTAATTGCAGAAGAATTTAAATCTTCCAAGTACACACAAAGTGCTGATGCTGTCATTTGGCCACTGTTGCTTTCCTCCCCATTTTATTTCCAGCCTGTAATACCACAACTGATCCTCCACCATGGTATTATTTCAGTGCATAAAATACTTCAGCACAGACCAAATCTGATTAGCATTTTGTGATGCAGATGACTTGGTGTGCAGTGATTTGGGGGTGAAGTTGGAGGATTTTGGAACTAGTGAGAAAGAAAACATGGACCTAGTGGGGTTTTTCTACAGTTATTTACCTTTCTATTTAACATGTTCTCAGTCTTCTTAGCTCAGGGCTACTGGAACTTGTTATTTATAGGTAATGGCCTCAAATCTACCTGTGGAACATAGGAATTAGAGGTGTATTTGAAGGTAAAAGGAGTAATCAGAAGGTTTGTGGTTTCCCTGCTGTGAAACAGCATTCTGATGAACTTCAGCACCTTAGGGACAGTTTCTGCCTGCTGAGCCTTGTGGTTTCTGGAGCTTGTTTAGAGTGAACACTAATTATTTTTGGCAGGAGGGAGCTCATCAGCCTGGATTCAGGCCCTCTCAGCAGACAGGTGCTGAATCTAAACAGCTTTGGTGGTGTGCTGGACATTCTCCCAGAGAAATGGAAGGGAATGTGGTGGGTGGGGAAAGATGGAAGCTCTGTATCCTTGCAGGGGGGTGGTAATGAATTAAACTTGGGCAAAGAGGAGCATTTAAGAGTTGCTGTGAATCCAGCCATGGTAACTGACCTGGGTCCCTTGCACACCTTGCTTGTCTGCCTCCTAAATCCACCTGCTAAGCTCTGAAAATGCTATAAAACTTGGATTTCATAAGCTGAGCATAGAAGTTGGTGTCCTAATGGATTGTCAGCCAGTTAGGGCTGCTTGAAGACAATTTCTTGTGTAAAATAAAGCAAAATCCAGTGTTCCTTTCAAAGAGCCACATCAGAGCATCCTCTTGCTGTGTCTTCTGAAATGAGGCTTCTCTGGAAGCTTCCCTGCCTCCAGAATGGCCTTTTCCTTCTGCTTCTGGAGCTTTCTTTTCAGGATATCATGTATGGGGAAGTGGTTCTTAGTAGTTCTGGAGAACTACTTAGACTGTGCTTTGAAACCAAATCTATGGAATCCAGGGCCTGATTTGCAGGCAAGCATCTGAAGACTTGGGCAACACTATATAAGCTGATTTTCTTGCTGTGGTTCAAGTGCTTAGAACAAAAGCCTGGGCTGAGACAGCACAGGCTAGTTCTAAACTGTGTGAACAAACACCTTCCAGTTCTCCTCCCAGCATCTGGTTTTCCTAATGGCTCTGCTGTGTTTGTGTTTTTTCCAGTCCAAGCCATACATATTTGACCGTGTGTTCCAGTCAAACACATCCCAGGAACAAGTGTACAATGACTGTGCTAAAAAGATTGTCAAAGGTAAGGTTAGGCCAGCAGCTTGAAGGGAATATAGGATATTTTTGTGCATTTTAGGGTTGAAAACTGATACTTCTGCTGCTGCCTTTTACCTTCTGAATGTTTAATTAGAGCCAAGATCATAGCAGGATAAAATCACCCTGGTGAATGATCTCAGGGCTGTTTCACTTGATTGTGACATTTGATAACACTTACCTTTTGTGTTTGGTTGGTTTTGCTGGTGGGTTTTTTTCCTAGTTCTCTGCAAGAGATTGTTTAAAAAAGAATTGTCAGAAATTAATCAAAATACTTCTTAGGAATAGGTCTGGTGGGATTTTTCCCCCTCTCCAGTTGACTGGTAAAAACATCCTATGTTTGTTTGGAGGAATATAAGGAGACTTGTGAAATCATGTGTATAGAACTTTTCTAAGCTTCATTTGATAGACAGTTTAAGGAGGATTTTATTTTTTTTTTATGTGATTTTTAGCTTCACAATTAAAAGTTTAAATGGGAGTTGTTGTTACACATTCTGGGGTGACCAGTTTCTCCAAACTTGAGTTGTCAGAATTCACTTGGTAACTTCAGAAAATCGAATTTTATCACAGATGATACCAGAGCAAGTTGTTGCAGTGAGCAATTAGCTGGTCTTGATGTGATAGCTTGCAGGATGTGATTCTACAGGGTGAACAAAACAACCCCCAGCCCCTCAGCTCTCAATCTAAAAACTCTGGGTTGCTTCATCCCTGATTTCAAATGTAAGCTTAGGACTCAAAAACAGAAGCAGAAAATATCCCAACATTCCTGTGTGTGGCTTCTGAGTTCCCAAAGACTGATCTTTCTGGTAGTTGTATTGAGTTCCTTTTGCTTCCTGACTCTGAAATCCTGATTTTTCTGTGTGGGAACAGCTTCTAATGCTGTAAACTTTAAAACACAGTCAGTGATGACTTAATGCATGAAAAGGGGTAGGGAGGAATTCCCACCAACTCTAACACAGAGTTTCCAAGCATTGGATTGCTGAATATTTTAGGAACTGCCTAATTCTGCATTTTATTTAATTTGATTTGCTTTAGAAGAGGGAAATGAACTCTAACAAAAACACTCTTTCCCTTCAGATGTCCTCGAGGGATACAATGGTACAATATTTGCTTATGGACAAACATCCTCTGGAAAGACACACACTATGGAAGTAAGAAACATGAAAATCCTTTGCTCCTGAATGTCACTGTCACCTCTTTTCAGCACTCTAGTCTTATCTTTCTAGTAATAAAACATCTGCTTGTTTTCATCTTCCAGTTTTAATTTTCTCTCCCTTTCCATTGCAACATTGTGATAGCCAAGATGATTTTTTTTAAGATAGAAAATGGCAATTGCTGGGGTTTTTTAGCCTTCAGAGAAGCACAGGAATAATGTTCATAGTACCTCTTCACTTTTAGTAGTTTGGGAGCTTTCTGAGGCTGTTCTTTCACTCCTGACAAATTCTGGGGCTAAAGGAAAAATCCTTTCCTTTTTAGTGCAGCCTGCCTGTCAGCATTTTAAAACTAATTTGCCTGTCAGCTGTTTGTTTTGCCTTTGGATAGTGTTTGGGATGATGGATTCAGTGTCACTGCTGCATTTTATTGTTCTCTCTTTCTAATAAGGGGAAACTTCATGACCCAGATGGAATGGGCATTATTCCAAGAATAGTGCAAGATATTTTTAATTATATTTACTCTATGGATGAAAATCTCGAGTTTCATATTAAGGTAAACACTCCTCCTTATTACTTTTTGAATCTATCTGAAAACTAGAAGTAGCCTGTGGTTAAATGGAAGCTCTTTATCTGTTCCAAAAGCCTGGAACTTGCAAAGTCTAAATGGGAGTTATTTCTGAAGTAACTGATGCTTTGTAAAGAAGAATTAAGTTAACACTTTAATCTTGTTTCCATTAAACTTTGATGGTAGCTCTCCTGATAACCCGTGGCAGTGCTGATGGTGTTTGAAGCTTTTGATCCAAATATTTTCTTAAAGGTGTATTTTAGTTCAGCCTTAAGGACTTGAGCTAGATGGGGGAGCTCATCATAGTCATGCTGGGCCCTTCTGATGCAAAAAGCAAAGCATCTTTGCTTTCTAATGCTGTGTCTTTATTTCTAGGTGTCATATTTTGAAATATACTTGGATAAAATAAGGGACCTTTTGGATGGTAAGCCTTTTATTTTTATGGGACATAGAAAAGAAATTGTTTTGGAGAGATAGAAAAAAGCAAAGTGTTATTGTGATACTAAGATAGGTGTGAAGTATTTTAATAACCTATACACATGAAAATAAAAAAGATGAAGCCAATCTAGATACTATTATTAAATCTGCAGCAGTGGTTATTTAATGTAAATTAACATCCATGACTCCAACACAGCTCATTTGGGAAGAAATCCTATGTACCTCAGCTTTGAACTTCTTCTCTTCCAGTTTCAAAGACCAATCTTTCTGTTCACGAGGACAAAAACAGAGTTCCCTACGTAAAGGTGAGCATCAGTCCAACACACTTTTCTCTCTTCCACTCCTCCAGTGTGCCCCACTTAACCTCTGGCCTGTTGGAGTTACTGGGGTTTGTTCTCTTTTCTTCCAGGGTTGCACAGAACGTTTTGTATGTAGTCCAGAAGAGGTTATGGACACTATAGATGAAGGAAAATCCAATCGCCATGTAGCAGTTACAAGTAAGTGTTGCCTTTTGGCTCCCTTGAGTGCTTCATTGATTTCCTTCTGCTGTGCCTTAAAAAGTAGGGAAGACCAAAATAGTGAGCTGAATAATTCAGAGTTTTGAAAGCTTCTGCCATAAGCAGTGTCAGCAGCTCTTTCAGAAACAAATATTTCAACCTCTTGCTTGTTAGATGATGTTACTTGAATTGAAAGGAGAAAGGAGGAGCTCTGAATCAGGAGAAAAAGGTACAGTTCTGCATTGGGAATAAGGACAAAATCTCTGTTTGTGGAATTTATTCCAATTAACCTGTGAATCCATAAGTAAGACACTGTCTTGTCTCCAGTTTGGCCACTGGTCAAAAGAAAAGCTGGTCAGAATAGCCATTTAAATTTAGGAAGTGACAAGGGGTTAATAAATAAAGGCAGGCAAGGAAATTGAGGTGCATGCAAAATAATAATTCAGTTCTGGGAAACTGAAATGACTCAGAAATCTGAGAGGCAGTTTGAGGGTGAGTTTCACAATGTCTAGTTATTTATTTGAAAAATATATATAGTAATTAAGAAAATTATAAGATTGCTTTCTGCTTTCAGGCCAGCTAGTTTTAAATATTCACAAAAGGGATAAAAATGTGACACATTGTAAATCCACAACAGAAATGGAAGTGTGAAATCCATGGTTGCCAGGCTAGCAGATATTATCAGTGAGCTTGTGGTGTTAACAACAGCCTGGGGGACACTGGATCTTTGATACTGAGCCAATACTGTTGGGTTTGCTGCCTCTAGTTTATTGTCATTGAGAGATTAGATGGTCTCATTAGCTTCAGATCTGTCATTTCACTGTGGGCAGATGCTCTTAGTTAAGTTAGTTTGGTTCTGCAAAGATTTTTGACCCTTTCTATGCTTTGGCTTGTAGATATGAATGAGCACAGCTCCAGAAGCCATAGTATTTTCCTTATTAATGTAAAACAAGAGAATACTCAAACAGAACAGAAACTCAGTGGAAAACTTTACCTTGTGGACTTGGCAGGTAGTGAAAAGGTAACTCAATTTCTTTTTCTGCTCTAAAAAGCTTTGGTTACTTGATTTTTTGCATGTTTTACATGGTTGTAATAGTGATTGTTGTCATCTGTGGAATATTTTTAGTTTTTACTTGGAAATATGGTTTCTGAATCCCAGTCTGGGTTGTCTCTGTAGCTGATTTCTGGAGTCAGGGTTTGTAAATACCCAGCAGGGTGGGGCAAGAGGCCAGAGTTCAGTCTTGGTATCTATGAGAGCAAAAAAAAAAGCCACCTGGCCAGGTATTGGAATAAAGAGTCAAATTCAGCCCTTGAGGCAGAAAACCTGGAATAAATTGAATGGTGCCAGGGTAGATTTTTTTTTTCCCACATTTCTGCTGATATCTGCTTAAGTTCCCAGAGCTCATGTAGATCATTCAGCCTCTCACAAATCCTTGCTCAAGGATGTTTTCTAAAGGGGTTGTTGTGTGGTTTAGTTGGGTTGTTTGTGAGGTTTCTTTTGTGGGTGTGAGGGGTAGGGAAGGGTTTTCTTGGTGTGGTCTGTTGGTTTTGTTTGTTTTTTAAAGATGACCTCTGGACAAATTATTCCTAACACTTACTTCCTTTACATGAAGGAATTCAAACTTGCAAACTTCAGACAACTTTTGAAGTAATTTGTTTGGTGGAAGTTTTTAACTAGACATTTATATTCTATGAAAAATCATAATTTGCAGGCAAAATATTCAGTTAAAAAAAGTTCAGAAGCATCCTTAGCCACTGAGTTTTGAATGAAAAGCTGGTGCTGAATCAGGGAGAGTGAGGACAAGTTTGCTGTTCTAATCCAGCTAGTTTATTACTATCTCAAAAGTCTTAAAAGCAGAACATATCCCCAAGTCTTAAATGTGGAAGGTGATTTTGAAGATGCATTTAGTAATTCACTGCAATTTTGTACAGGTTAGTAAAACTGGAGCAGAAGGTGCTGTGCTGGATGAGGCCAAGAATATCAACAAGTCTTTGTCTGCTCTTGGAAATGTCATCTCAGCTCTGGCTGAAAGCAGTGTAAGTGTTCCCTGCTGTATTTTTATCCTTCAAGGGTAAAGGATTTCACCTCTCAAGGTGATATTGGGCAGCAATCCTTTACTGATCCCACTGATGTGCATGGAGACTTCTAAACTAATCCAGTTGCATCAGAGCACTGCAAGTGGCCAGTAATCTTGTGCTGTGTTGGCACTGAGAAAGTTCATGTTAAGGGATCAAATCCTCACCTTACAAGTTTTCTTGTGCCCTCAAAGTTACCAAACATAAGCAGCACAATTTTATGTCATCCCAAGAGTGTTCAGTCTTAATAAATGAAATGATAATTTAATGTTCCTCTAAGTTCTACCAAGCCAAAGTGTGACTGTTACTTCAACAAATGAAATACTGTGTCTGAAAATCCAGTGACTATTTCTTTTAACCATTTTCTTGGTAGACTTATGTCCCATATCGTGATAGCAAAATGACCAGAATCCTTCAAGATTCCCTAGGGGGTAATTGCAGAACCACCATTGTTATTTGCTGCTCTCCATCTTCATACAATGAATCTGAAACTAAATCTACTCTGCTGTTTGGCCAAAGGTGAGTGAATGACAACATTTTGCTCTTAGCAAGTGCAGAGTGAGAAGTGAGGAAGTTACTCTGTTAAGATTCCTCAACCAAATTAATTACAGTGTTCACTTTCGTTCTGTGATTGCTGAATGTGGCTGAATGTTGTGATCTGTTTTACCTTCTTAAGATGGGCCAGATCCTGAGGATTGTGTATTTCCAGGAGGACAGCATATAGTTTGATTCAAAATGTGGTTTAATGTATAGTTCTGGAGGGTAACTAATACTACTATTATTATTTTTAATTGGAGGGATGGAGGGAGGAGTTCTCCCCTGTGAAGTTGTAGAGCCTGCCCTCTGCCACCTTTCGATAAGATGCTGAATTACATCTTCTGCTCTTGCATTCCACTGACATTTCAGTTAATACTTCAGAATTCCTATGTTGTTTGTAATTGAGTTTATAAGAAGCCATTGAAAAATCAGTATTTTGTTAGGTATTTCTCTTTTATCTCTCTGTTCTTAAGGCATCACTGTAATGCTCCAGTTTGTGACCACCAGCTATGATTATTTCATTTACTAGGGCACATGACTGAAGCTTTCAGCTTTTTACTTAGTTTCTCTTGTCTTTTAGGTTCACGCACATCTTGCACTTTAGTTCAACAGGGTGCTTTTCAACTTGGAGCAGCTTTTTATGATGGGAAATAGACTAACTGACTTCAGAACTTCATAGAACTCTGGCAGAATAGGAACAGTTAATGGGTGTGGAATACTGACTGCATTCCACAGCACTGGAAGTGCTGTGCTTTTAGAATCCAGATCTTTTCCTTTCCTCTCAGTATTTCTTCAATGAGCTACTGGGGAGTCTCTTCCATCTCTGCAGTTTCACTGCCTTATGCTCTTGACTTCTTGAGGAGCTGCCAGAATAAGCTCCTATCTCAGCCACCATAGTTTGGTGTATTAATTCAGCCTCCTTTTATGCTAAAATTACTAAATCTTCATCTAAGTTAAGAAGTAACTGAAGGCTGGATAAATACCACATAATTTAGGAAGTCTTGTGTCTTTTGGTAGTAATTGCTTCCAGTAAGAGCAGAAAGATGCTTGTAGGTAGATTGTTGTACTATGGGGAGGTGTGTGTTAAATTTCTACCATTTTTTTCCTGTTTTAATCCTTGAGAAGGGAGTAGGACACTATACAGAAGAAAAAAGTCTAAGTGAGGGATGGAGCTAAATAAAAAACTATCAATTTAATGAAGTTACATCATTAGTACCTGTAATTTCATCTCCAAAGCTGGTGTCTCTGGCTGAGATTTGCCTGACTGAATGCAGACAAACACATCTGAACTTGAAACCTACACCTTTTTAGTTAATGGAGATCTAGTAGCTGGATTTTTAGGTGGAATTGAGCTGTTTCTTAAAGAAGCTAGATGGTTTTCACCCTAACAGGGTTTGCACCCTGAAAGTGTTGTGCCCTCCAGTGGAGAAGTGTTTGCTGGGTGTGGTGGATGCCACCCTTGGTTCAAAGCTGTGCCCTTCTGCCCTGACTCACATTCTTTCAGGGGAAAGCATGCACCTGCATTTTCCCAACTCAAACAGCTTGAGATTGTTCAGCCTTCCCAAAGTTTACTGTGTTGCTCTGGCCATTATCAGTCCAAAGGAAACAATGGTGAGTTGACAGGGAATAAAAAACTTTTGAAAGAGGTGAGAATCCCCCACTTTGACCAGTGATACAGACATGTGACAGAACAGCCTTTCATTACAAACCAAGTTAGAGGGTTTTTTGCTCTTTCTATGCAGAGCAAAGACCATCAAGAACACAGTGTGTGTCAACGTGGAGCTCACTGCAGAACAGTGGAAGAAGAAGTATGAGAAGGAGAAGGAGAAGAACAAGACCCTGAGGAACACGATCCAGTGGCTGGAAAACGAGCTCAACAGGTGGCGCAACGGTGAGAGGCAGATTCCTTTGGGCTCTGCAGGCCTGGGGCAGCACTGCAGGCACTGGATGAGCCTCCAGGACAGCAGAAAACAGCACTGTGCTCTAAGACAGTCATGAGAATATTACAGCTAAGATATTAAGTTGACATCAGAACTCTGTTTTTCACTGTGTTGCAACCAAGCAGCTTCTTTAGTATTATTATCGATTGTTTTATTATTATTATTGATTTTTTAAGTCATTATATGTATTAAAATTCTACATAGTTGGTATGAGGCCACACCTGAAATGTTATATATAGTTCTTCTGGAATATTGACACAAGCTAGTGGAGTGTTGGAAAGAGCCCAAACCTTCTATGGACTGCATAAAATCTTCTGTAATAAGATGCTGAGGAATTTAGTTTAGTTTGCCAGAGAAGTGCCTTGATTACTGTGTTATTTTTACAGTGTGAAGTGCTTTCCTCAGAAAACACTTAATGAACATAAAAGGTTAAAACTGTAACTGAACAAATAAATTAGCAAAACAATTTAAATTAAAACGTGGCTACCTAGCAAAGCAGACTCAAGGGAAGAGAGATTTTGTGTCTTCAGGGCAAGTTGGGTGGCTTTCTAGAAGAGACTCTTTGATGTGAGATTTGGAGCTTGTAGAGTAGCTGAGTGAAAGAGAAGCAGGAGATGGTTGGGATGATCTAGTGGGCTTGTTTTTACCATGTAATGATGGGAACTTAAATGCTTATTAACCATGGAGCAGCCCTGTTGGTAGGGAGTATGTAATATATTATTATTTTCTCTTAAGGGGAGACTGTACCAGTGGATGAACAGTTTGACAAGGAGAAGGCCAACTTGGAAGCTTTTGCAGTGGACAAGGATATTAGTGTCATTAATGATAAACCAGCTACCACAATTGGAGTAACTGGCAATTTCACTGATGCTGAGAGAAGGAAATGTGAGGAAGAAATTGCCAAACTATACAAGCAGCTGGATGACAAGGTGTGCCTTTCTTTTTTCATGTAAGGCCTCTTGGAAATGTATCTTGAACTATATTGTATCTAATTTGCCAGTTTCCATTTGTGAGTAAAGCTTGCTTAAATATTTGCTGGGAGTGCTTACTCTAATTCTACATCTATGATTAAGTGAAATGAAAGTTGCATTATCTGTGCTAATCAAAAATCCTTCCTTAGTTTCCCTCTCTTGCTGAAACTACTAAAGATTCTGAAAACTCAAGCATCAGTATATAGAATTTAAAAAAAAAGACAAAAAAGTAAGTTTGAAAGGAACTGTTCCCATTCCCATGCTGCTGTACCAGAAAAAGAATGAGAAAGCAGGAAAATAAGTAGTTTGGAGACAGCATTTTTTTTCCCCATGTTACGAATATGTCTTGAAATATATTCAATTTAAGCAGTAGTACTAAATTCGGATAAGAGAAAAAAAAATTAACTCTTGTTTCTTGGAAATTAGAACAAGTTGAAGACAACTTGCACAAGAACAGGGTAAGAGTTCTGTCTTGAAGCATGATGTTCTACATGCCAGGTTAGGAGCCTAATGGATCAGCAAGTGAAATCAAAAGGATTCTTTTGTACTTCTATTGCTTTCAGTTGTGTAATTGTCTCAGAATATGGAAAATTTCAGTGTCTAACTTCTGCTGTCTCTTGGTTAATTTTTCCTGTGTGGCCATTTGCTGGTTTATTGAACACAGTCTTACTTCAACTGCAGGATGAAGAAATCAATCAGCAGAGCCAACTAGTAGAAAAACTGAAAACACAAATGTTGGATCAGGAGGAGGTGAGTCTCACTCGTGCATCTTCATTCTTGCTGTTTTTACTTCTCTTCATTTCTGATCAATTCCATTTGGAAAACACTTCAAAATCCAAAGATCTTCCTGCCCTTGGCATCCTTAGTGCACAATCCTGGACACTAAAAATGTAGATACAAGCTGTTGTAGGAGCTAAAATCATTAATAAGATTCAACTGATACATGGAATTTTCTTGATGATTATTTGTTGTTGTCAATTTTAACCACATCTCCATGTTGCAGCTTTTGGCATCGACCAGAAGGGACCAAGACAACTTGCAGGCAGAGCTGAATCGCCTCCAGGCTGAAAATGATGCCTCTAAAGAAGAAGTGAAAGAAGTGCTACAAGCCCTAGAAGAATTAGCTGTCAATTATGATCAGAAATCTCAGGAAGTAGAAGACAAGGCAAAAGAATATGAACTGCTCAGTGATGAACTCAACCAGAAATCGGTAGGGAACTGGGATAGGAAATGACTGGCAGTCCTCAGGGTAAATTTCCTTGCCTTACCTGTAGCTCTTGAAGTCTTGTAGAGCTTGAAGTCATGTAAAGGTTTGTCACAAGGGAAAATGGAGATGAAATCAAACTACTTTAGTTGCAGCAAAGGGTGGTTTTCTAAAACTTCAGAGAAGATGCCCAGTGATCACTGACCCTGATAGCTCTCAGCTGTGTAGTAACTATGACATTTATTACCCCAAAAATAGAAATAAAAAGTACCTGTGATATCTACCTGCAGAGTATTCAGCAAAATCATCATGTCAGCAGTTAACAATTCCATGAAGTGCTGTTGATCTCAGTTTTCTTTCTCTTTTCTCTCTCATGCAGTTGGGCTAATCCTCACTTAGGAATCTGCTTCTTCCAATCCCAAAACTGCAGTGAGCATGCTCCAGTTTTTCTTGAAAGGACTGCGTTTGCACACTGTATTTATGGCACTTACACCTTGATGCCTTCAAAAATAGGCAGATTATTTCTGAAAGGAGCAGCCCTGAACACTGAGGACATGATCCAAAAGATTGTCCTGGTTCAAAAGGAGATGCAGCAGCATCAGCCCCCCCAGCATTGATCCCATGCACCCCCTTACATACCTGCATAGCTCCTGGCTACCAGAACTGTCAGTTGTGGGGCAGAGTCTCCAGAAGAAATGCTCTCACTCTAGAACATCTAAATACTTGGGTTGCTACCAACATGCTTTTACACATAAAAAGGGACATTTCAGGCAACACAGGCTGCTGTATTTCAATAAATAGTATATAACTAAAGACAAGAGTGTGTTTTGTTTAATGAAGTAACTTCTTTTACTGCAGGTCACTCTAGCCAGTATAGATGCAGAGCTTCAGAAACTGAAAGAGATGACCAACCATCAGAAGAAACGAGCAACAGAAATGATGGCCTCCTTGCTAAAGGATCTTGCAGAGATAGGAATTGCAGTAGGAAATAATGATGTCAAGGTAAGGATTAGTGCAGTTTGGATGCCATTTATTACACATTCATTGTGGGTAGCTGAGGTGTGGCCAGTTTTCTTTGTGTGGTAAAAACTACCACCACTGGTAGCCTCATGTATATTAATTTGGGCATAAATTGTCCGTTGCATAAATGATCCATTTAAATAATTATGCATTGCTTACACTGGGACTTAATTAGGGCCCAACCAGTATTTTATTACACAAAGACAAGAAGGTATGATTTAAACTGCTGTATGGAATGGTCATAATCAACAGCATTGCCTTGGAAATCTAATACTGACCTATACTGGCAATCAGGATGAGACTTATATTTCAGTTTTATTACATTTTT
>JANHGL010001164.1:16439-29292 GCA_024611195.1 Ceyx melanurus
ATATTGTAATGTAATATTCTATATTAATATGTTTATTTTTATATTAGTATTATATTTCCATTTTTATTATCAATCTAGAAGATCACAGTAGGACAAGTATATACACAGTGTTAGAAATTTATAGTGAATTTGTTTCCCTCTAAAATAGCCACTTTTTAAGCTCTTCTCCCCCCCTTAACCTTTGTACAAACTTCTAAATAAGCCATTAGATTATTGTTGTTTCTTTTTTTTTTTTAAGTTAGATATTGGTGTTTAAACCCTCTGACTATCAGCTGAGGTGGGAGATGTGTGCTGGGAGATGTTGCTCCAGCTCCTCTTTCATTCCCTGAGCTTTCCAAACGTGTCATTCCACCCTTCTCAGCAGCCCGAGGGAACTGGCATGATTGATGAGGAATTCACAGTTGCAAGGCTGTACATCAGTAAAATGAAATCCGAAGTCAAAACAATGGTGAAACGTTGCAAACAGCTGGAAGGCACCCAGGCTGAAAGCAACAAGAAGATGGAAGAAAATGAAAAGGAGCTGGCTGCCTGCCAGCTGCGGATCTCCCAGGTAAAGCTCCCTCAGAGTGTGTTTCCCCCAGGAATTCTTGAACCTGGGTGGAAGGGGAATGCTGCAGTTTCTGTTTGGCACCTCACAGAGCTCACTGTGAGCAGCCAGCCACGAGATCCATCTGTATCCTCAATATTCCCTTCCATTTGGATGCTTCTGAGTGACTCAGGATGTCAGACCCTCTGCTGTGTGTAGCCTGCTAGTGGGTTTTGCAGCACTTGTTTGAAATACTAGAGTCCATCTGTTCTCCATCCCAGGATCCTTTACAAATCCAAGTCTCCCAGTGGCTGCTGAGCATTCTGCCTCTTAATGCAGCAGGTGGGAAGTGGGAGGGGTAGAAAATAGCTCAGTAAAAATGATAGTAAGCTTGCATAGCAGATTAAATGCACTTCAGATGTGAGAAATGCCACCTTAATGCAGTTCAAGATCAGTAGTATGACTTCTGCTGATAATTCTATTCAACATACTCAATTTATTTTTATTCTGTTCTACATTCAGATGACTTTTTTAAATCAGGAGATGTATGTTCTAAATACAGAAGGCCTCTCTTGCCTCTGATAGCATTTCACATTCAAAACATCTCTTCTCCCAAACAAAAAACATGTTTCATTCCAATCTAGAATAAAGAAATTGTCTTTCAAACTACATTATAGATCTGCTTCAGTAGTTGTGCTCTCCTTAGAGCTTAGCTGGCACTGGTTTGGTTTGAGATCAGGTTACTCATTTCAAAATCAGCTTTAAACTTTTTATGCAGAAGTAATTCTATGACACCTAGTTCCAAAGTAACTGAATCTTTCCCTTCTACAAGCATGAAGCAAAGATCAAGTCGTTGACTGAGTATCTTCAGAATGTGGAACAGAAGAAGAGGCAGCTGGAAGAGTCTGTGGATTCCCTTAATGAAGAATTAGTTCAACTCCGAGCTCAGGGTAGGAATTGGGCATAGAATGGGTTTTTTTTGCTACTGAACATGTAGAATTGATGGAAGACACATTGGCTGTTTGAATGAACTACTATGGATAGCACTGAATGTGCTGATTTAATTGACCTTGGTGGTGGGAGGGGATTTTACCAAACATTAAGATGTTGGGAAGGGGAAATTAACTCCATGTTCCCTGTGATCACCTGCTTACCTGACTGAAATGTGTTTATCCCTCCTAGAAAAAGTCCACGAGATGGAGAAAGAGCACTTAAATAAGGTTCAAACTGCAAATGAAGTCAAGGTAAGGGAATTTCTTTCTTTGTTTCTTTGTTTTTCAAGTGAAATATGGCAACTTGCTCAAACATGCTGTGTCTTTTCTAACAGCAAGCTGTGGAACAGCAAATCCAGAGCCATCGTGAGACTCATCAGAAACAAATCAGCAGCCTAAGAGATGAGGTTGATGCAAAGGAGAAACTCATCACTGAACTTCAAGAGTGAGTAATTGTCATGGTTTTAGTGGCACTGAGTGTATCTGGGCTGGGAGCACAGCAGCAGAGTGTCCTCCAGCACTGACCTCCTGGCAGGCTGAGCTGATGGGATGTTTCCTTTCTGTGTCCAGCCAAAACCAGAAGATGATGCTTGAGCAGGAAAGGCTGCGAGTGGAGCACGAGAAGCTGAAGGCAACTGATCAGGAGAAGAGTAGAAAACTACATGAACTGACGTAAGTGGGAGAGGTGCCCACAGCAAAGGTGTGGCAGAACGTGTGAAAAACCAGAAACTGGTGCCCTGGGGTGATGAAGAGGCTCTCTCTGTATGATGTGTCCACTGGAGAGGCTCCAGAGCCTCCTGGAATGGAACTTTTTAAACCAACTGCACTGTTTTAATAGCTAAAATTGACAGGGAAGTGCTGAAAGGTGCAAAGACCACAGGTATTTGGCTTTGTTCATGAGCTGTGGGTTGGAGTTACTGACTTCTCAGTGTGCAGCTAAGGCTAGAAGAGGCTTGTAACAGTTCCCCTGCTCTCTTGGTACTTGCTCTGTTCCCTTGCTGGTTAGGTTCTTGTGATCCCTTCTCTTTTGAGTTTTGTGTTGGGTTTCATTTGTTTGTTGTCTTGTGGGTTTTTTTGTGTGTCTGTGTTTGTGTGTGTTTGTTTGGGTCGTTTGCTTGTATTTGGTTTAGTTTGTTTTTTTTCTTGTGCAGTTTAATTAGGTGCTTCTAGCCAGCTTATTATTGAGAGATTCTTCAGTAATTTTTGGGAAAAAAGTGTAGGAGCTGAGGTGGGAAAACAACACAAAGCAAAAATCCTTCACCTCTCACATAGTTCTTCCCATCATCTGCTCAGAGCCAGGAGCATCTGTCGGGTGGGAGCTCCCCAGCTGTTCACCCTGAACCTGAGTCCTCCTTCTGAAGCATCTGAATAAGTTTGTGTCCCTTCAGTATGAAAAGTCCTTCCCTCTTTTCCTTCTGCAACTTCCCAACTTCCACCCTCTGATACGGATTTCTGAGTGTGGTGTCATCTCTTGGTTACATCTTGAACTGAGCACTCAACTGGAAGACATTTTTCATTTGTGCATGTACTGTTTATCACCCCAGTCTCCCAAACCATGAAAACTGCCAGTTTTACTTGGATATTTCAGGATGAATTTACTCCTTTTTTTTAGGGTTATGCAGGACAGACGGGAACAGGCCAGACAAGACTTAAAGGGTTTGGAAGAGACTGTGGTAAGATAGAATATATTCCAAAGCAAATGCCAACACTTGCCCCTTTTTTTTTTCCCTTCAGATTTTTTAGCAGGGGTGTTTTTGTTGGTGGTGGGTTGCTTTGTTTGTTCTGGCTTAATTTCTTGTCCTTAACTGTAGGCAAAAGAACTTCAGACTCTTCACAATCTTCGGAAGCTGTTTGTTCAAGATCTGGCTACTAGAGTGAAAAAGGTAACGTGGTGCTGCAGTCACCTTGGGCTCCCTGAGAATCCCACATTTCAGTTTGGAACTAAAAGAGGAATTGATCCTTGCACAGTGTAACTTTTCTGGCTTGATCTTAACATGCCAATTGAGATCTGTGCTCAGCCTCCCCTCTCCCTCCCTGTGCCTTTGTTCCTGCAGAGTGCTGAGATTGACTCAGATGATACAGGAGGCAGTGCTGCCCAAAAACAGAAGATTTCCTTCCTTGAGAATAATCTGGAACAGCTTACAAAGGTTCACAAGCAGGTACAAGACAAATTTCAACTTGTAGTTAAAAACAAATTTTTTTTTGATTTTCATTACAAAATTACATTATTATGGAAGTGACTGGATGCACATTGGGAACTTCTATAATTAAATTATCAATAATTGAGTGTGTCTTAATATAAAACAATGGACTAAAGGAAATTAATAGCTATTTTGAGTACATGGGGATAAAAATAGCTGCATTTTAGCTGAAGAAGATCCCGGTCAGAGTTAGCGAAGCAGCCTGGAAAGGATGTTGTCTGTCTCTAACAGAGAGGAGAGTAGACTGGGAGTGTCTGTGTTGGGTTCTTCCCCAGTAGCTCCTTTTTCAAATGTCAGTCCTTCTAATGAGCAGTTATATGTTGTAAAAGCTCAAGCAGCAGATAACAGGAGGGTGTTGGGTTGGCTCTGTGAAGAGACACCAGGGCACTAACCAGTTGTGGTCGTGCAGTTGGTACGAGACAACGCAGATCTTCGCTGTGAGCTGCCTAAACTGGAGAAGAGACTGAGAGCCACGGCTGAAAGGGTTAAAGCTTTGGAATCTGCCCTGAAGGAAGCTAAAGAGAATGCCTCCCGGGACAGAAAACGCTACCAGCAGGAGGTGGATCGCATAAAGGAAGCTGTCAGATCCAAGAACATGGCCAGAAGGGGACATTCTGCACAGATTGGTTAGTGGAAAAGCCCCTCCTTGCCCCCCTCAAGCTTCCTGGGTCTCCTGACCTTGTTGCTCTTTGCATTCCTGTGCTGCTTCCCACTCTGGAACTGGGTGTGTGTCCACAATGCATTTCCTACCATGAGCTGTGTTTTGGTGAATAGACTGTAAGGGTGGCTGGTGGTTTATAGTTGGTTGGGTTTGGTTGTTGGTTTTTATTTCTTTGTAATGTAATGGGGGTTTTTTCCTGTTAGCTGGATTTTTTACATGCTGGGAAACACCCACCTGGGATTCCAGCCTGAATGTGTGTTCTGTTTCTAGAGCAGCACACTGAATGTTAGTCTGAAGTCTAATATTCTCATTCCATTCCAATTTCCAAGATCAAGTAGGTGTTCCAAAGCAAGGAGAGAGATTAAGTCACTACCTTTAACAACAGCAGCAGCAGCAAAGTTGTCTTGCTGTCTCTTGATCTTGTAGGGGAGAGGGGCCAACAATTAACACCCAAAGATCCCCAGTTACCTTTTTGATTCTTTGTTCCAAACCACAGAATGAATATTCCAGTCTTCCCTAGGTGAAAAGAATGGAAAACCCAGAATCTGTAGCAGTCAGTGGTGTCCTTACTGTGTGGAGGGAAGCCAGTGGTGCTCCTCTGGTTCTCCACCTGCCCTTCTGCTGCCAGGTGCTGAGGGCCAGGAGGGTGTGTGACCCAGGGAGGACTTGCCTGTGCCTAGGACAAGATTGTTGTAGGAGTTACTCTGTGTTCCAGCCTTTCTGTTGTCCCACCTCAGGACTCTGGTAATCCATATGCTTCTCCTAAATGCTACTGCAACTTGGAAGAGCATTGCAGTTGAACTTGGCTCAGATTCTGTAGCTCTGCAACAAGTTGTTGCAGGTTATGTTTTTTTTTTCTTGGTTGCTTCAAGTAGTGACTTTGAAGACAGGGACTTTATCTCACTCTAAGTGATCCCCAAGAAGACAGTTCTCTGGTGAGCTTATCACAGGTATAAAGCCTCTTGTTCTAGCTGAACTAGTTGTGTCTTACTAGAGATCTGCTTTCTGTAAGACAAAAATTGATGTGTTTCTCTGTTACCTGCAGGTATTTTATATCCACTTTCACCTGCTGAAACTTGAAATGCTTCTGTTTAATATTGCAGAACTTTAAAGTCTTCTGCTGTGCTGGTCCTGTTAAGAGCTAATGCAAAACTGCTTGAAAATAGAGTTTATCAAAGTGCATGTGGCTTGTGAATTACCTGTCAGCTGGGTTTGGATTCAGTAGCAGAGCAACTTCATATAAAAACTTTATTTTAAGAAGTTGATGATGCAGCATTATCTGGAGTAATTGGTCCACAAAACCACTTGCAGAGTGGCTTATTGGCCAAGTAGCTGTGGGAAGTATAGCAGGATATAACAACTCCTTACAGGAACAGAACCCCCATGAATCTCTGTAGCAGCACGTTTGATTTGAGATCTTATTGCCAGAAATAGGCCTCACGGGGGGACATTAGGTGGGGCAGATAATAAACATCAAAATCTTTGCTAGCTTTAATTCTAGCATGGACAATCAAAGCTAAATCATGTTTGTTTTTCAGGGTTTGATACTGTTGACACTGTTAGGTTCTCAGAATTCCACCTCCTAAACTTTATTTACTTATAGTGGATTCACTTCACATTATTCCACGGGGGTTTTGTAAAAGGAAAACATGAGCAAATGAGAATAATCATGAGCAAATGAGAATAATGGAAGGTAAAATTGTGCTGTGTATCATTCTAAGCCCTGTTTCTTCCCATGCAGCTAAACCTATCCGTCCTGGCCAGCACCCAGCAGCTTCTCCCACCCATCCAAGTGCCATCCGTGGTGGAGGGGCATTGACTCCCAACAGCCAACCAGCTGCCCTGCGGGGAGGAGGAGGACGCCAGGATAAAGTGTGAGTTTGGCTGCTAGGAGTTTGGATTGAGATACATGATTAGATCACTCTGCATTAGTTTTATGACAGTTCATTTTGTAGCATCAAATGGCTTGAATAATCTGATTGGGTTTATTGCAGTTAGTTCTGTAGCATCAAATCGCTTGAATAATCAAATTAGTTTGATTGCAGTTGGTTCTGGAGCATAAAATCACTTGAATAATCAGATTAACTTCTTTTTTGAGAGAGTTTTGTAGTTGCAACAGCAGCTTGCATGTACAGCTGACTAATGCTGCTGCTGCTTTTGTGGTGAAATTAGTGTTGGTTGTAAAAGGGTTGTGCTGGAGTAGAACAAAATGTGAAAGCAGTCAGTTGGAGATAGCAGAGCTGACAGCACTGCTTGGTAAGGAGCTGACAGGTGAAATTCTTCTGGCTTGCTAGTGTCTTAAAACAGGGGTTTCTTTAGAAAACATTCAGTGATGAAATAAATCACATTTTTATTTGCTGTTGTGACTACATTTTCACATTGCTTCCCATGTCAGTAATTTGGAAGTATTTAACAGAAAAACTTGTATCTTCAGGTAGTAAAATGTCAGTCTAGTTAAGATATAGTTACAGGGATTGAAATTAAGATGTGCACTTATGAAAACATCTCTGATCTCTTCAGTGCCAGACTGTAATTAAGTTTCTCACAGAATCACATCTCTCTATTAATTAACATCTGCATCATAGCTGATCTGTTGGTCACCTGCTGCTTTGCTGCATGTTGTGGTCACCTTCACTTCTGAGTGTTTGAATGTTCTGGATTCCCCTCGTTAAGGTTGTTGGCATCTTGGCTTTGCAAACATTCCTCAAATGTCTGTGTGGTACTGGAACCCTGGGTGCTTCTCTCCTGAGGGGCTCCAGAGCAGCTGATACCAATCTTACTCCATTTCTTAGCTGAGTGACTTTGAGTCCAGAAGAGCCTGGGCTTTAGGACTGGTTTAGGGTGCTGCTTCTGCTTACTGGTGTCTCTTGGTCAGGAAGAGGTTGAAGTGAAATTGATTTTTACCTTGAATAACATTTGCCTTTGAATGCCCAAGGAGCTGCCTGTTTTTTCTGTAGTAATGTCAAATGTTTTTGAGGATTAAACAGATACCAATATCTGAGTTTATGGTTGGAGAACTTCTGGTGCAGTAGGAACATTATGTTTGTACATTTAGGGACCACAGAGGCTTCTGGAAACATGAAAGAAATACAGAGCTGTATTAGCAATGTAAGGGACTGTTTCTGGAGCATGAGGTACAAGCACTTAACTGATTTTTCTTGTTTGCAGTTGCTGAGGAGTAAACTCGGCGTGAGGAGGAGTGGATGGCGTGTAGAGGGAGTCATTCCATGACCATAATCTCTCCCTTTGGGGACTGTAGGATTATTTTTGGAAAATGTATAAATTATACCTGGCCTGTACAGCTCTTCCCCCTTCAAATTCTGCTAACAGATTCCCCCCACCCCCCCAAAAAAAAAAACCAACTAGAGTGCAATTTTGGCGTCTCAAAATGCCACGTTACTTCAAGTGTAGCTCTGCTCATCACACAGTTTGTCTTTCATGTCTTAAATTTAGTCTGCACTGTGCCAAGCTGAATGTACAATGAGAAAAAAAAACCAACAAAGTCTGGATTCAACTTTTCCAGCTGAATTTGGCCATCCTCTGGTCTCGGGGAATGTGCAACGGTGGCTAAGGACCCTTGTTGAGTTTTCTCACTTCACACAACACTACGTGTCCCACCCAATTAGAAGGGCACTCTATTTGGGTTTGGTTTTTTTCCCTTTTTTTTTTTTTTTTCTTGCAGAGCATTGGAACAAGATTGATTTGTCCAGTGTAAGAAGCTGCAGTGTGATGATGCCAGCAGGCCCTGGGGTGGCTGCACCACACAACAGTAGGAACCAGGCTGTTGAACTGTTGTTCTCTGAAATGCCTGTGCTGTGGGGTGGTTCAGAATTAATTGTACAGTAATAAGAGTAAAATGAAGTTTACAGATAAAAAACACCCAAGGTTTTGGCAGTGGATTGGCCCATCTGTTCCTGATTTTTTTTGACACACAGTACATCTGGTGGAGTGAAAACATTCTGCTTCATTCTGATGAGCCTGCCTGTCTGTGGGTCTGTAGCTGTGATGTTTCATTTTCACTAGCTGATAATAGTGAAATGAGCACAGCCTAAAATATTACTTGAGATTCCACTACATAAACAGTACTGGAATTGTTGGCTACAATTTTAACTTCCAATGGAAAAACAAATAATAAATAAATTAATCAACTAGCCAATGAATTCAGATACACTGAGAAAGGCTACAACTTTTTAAACCTGATGTATCTGGAAATCCCAGAGCTGTGTTTAATAAATAAAGTGCTACCCAGAGTTGTATTTGTACTCCATTTGTAAGTAGGTATATGAAATGTCCAAAAGTAGTAGCTGATGACTATTTTTCTTCTCTTGCAATAAAGTCCTGTAAAGTGGCTAACAAAGTGACACCTGGGGCTTGTTTTACTTTGGGTTGGAGCACCAGTGCTCCCACTGAGCTGACTGGGCTTGAAAATTGGATAGTCCAGTTTGCCCAACTTCTGGGTAGGGTTTAGCCACTTTAATCTTGAGAACAGCCTTCTGCTGGGTAGACATTAGTGACCAGGTCTCTGAGAAAGAAGGAATTTAACACTACTCCAAGAATTCAGTGAAGCTTCCCAGACCCAGTTGGTACCACTTTGTGTGCTGGCTTGGAATCTTTTTTACTAGGGATTCATCAGTTATTGTGGAAACAGTAGAGATTCTGACTGGACAGTAATTAACTCTCAACTTTTCTATTATAAATAGACAAAAAAAAATATTTATTATAATGGAGTGTAGTAATTTTAGACCTTGAACCACTTTTTTCTATGTCTACAGTAGTCTGAATTTTTAATAGTTGGGTTTTTACAGGTCGAGTGATTCAAATCTCCCCATTTCAGCTTTTAACACTGGTTTTGTCCATGCCAAACACACCCAGTTCCAGTTGTTTTTGAGCACTATTGACCACCCCCTTGTGAGGAAAGGAAAAGGAACAGCAGCCTATTGGGAATGACTTTTTCCTGGTGGAAACAGCACTGTCCATTAACTCCAGGTTCAGACCTTCCTTTGTTCCTAGGCAATCACAAAAACAAGCTCCACTTTCTTCACAATGCATTCAAATGAAGCAGGATTTTTTTCCTCATGCCTGTCAATGGGGGTTTCATTCCTGTAGAGAATTATCATGGCTTTTGGTGCTGAAAATGCTGTGTTTTAAAGTACATGGTAACTAGTCTGTAGCTCAGTGTACATCAACTTTTTTTGTATTTAAACTTTTTTTTTTTTTTAAGCTGTTATGAAGTTTACCAAGAACTGCCTCTGAAAATGTAAAATAGAAAAAAAAAAAAAAAAAGAAACAAAAGCAACCAACTGTTTTGTTTTCTGGTTTGGCTGTGGACGTTCAGCCAGCCAGGACAATTACTGTTCTTTGTAAATGAAAATATCCAGGGAATGTTCAACACTGCTCTTTCAACTTGCAGTCTTTGAATGATTCTTATTTTTTCTGTTCCTCTAGATCATATTTTTTTAAAGAAAAAAAAATGGTTTAGGATGGGAACACAGTGAAATAATATTTATTTCTGGTGAACAACTAAATTATTTACATAACTGCTGACTCACTGCTGTGTGTAACTCTAAATTGGACATGAGGACAAGTCTACCTGTGGAATAAGATTTAACTTCAGTACACTTCAGATGCATTAAAAGCAGTGGTTTGGGGAAGACGCCTATAGTTTTAACCTGCATGCTGTAAATGTATTTGTGTTTAAATAAAGAGAAGAAAAATCTTTCAACTTGGTGCATTTCTTCAGTGGTGACACCTTGAAAGGTGACATCATGTAAGTTGTGATCACTTGATGCCTCTAAATTTGTAAATACAAGGAGCTTTCCCACACATAAATATCAATATTGCAATGTTTATGGTAGGAAAAAAAAAACAAACTGGACAAATCAACCCCAGCAGCTGATGCCTGTGGAAATGTTCCACAATTTCAGCTGCAGTATAGAATAATTTTCAATCCCTTCACTCTGGGGTTAATCTGTGTAATTCATAAATATGCCAATTTACCAGCTTGATGGCTTCTGCAGCTTGTGTTTGGTTTTGTTTTAACCTTCTCTCCTGGATACAGTGAGTGACACCCATGAAGGAATTCTCCTTTGGCACTGGGTGGAGACACAGGCTTTTTTTTTTTTTTTTTCCTCTTAAAAAGATTTCCTCTTGCTCAAAGCAGCTGTTTTGTGTCCAGACTGCCTTGGTATTCTGCTCTTTTCCCTGGTTGGCTCAGTTTAGCAAGAGTTCCTCTGGCCACATCTGGCTCCAGAGGTGCCAGAGCTGCAGGTTGCCCAGAAAATCAGTCCTGTGCTGTTTCAGCTCCAGAACCTGCTCTAGAAGGGTCAACTCAGGGGCTTTCCTGAACATGATGGCACCTGGCTGTTGGTGATGCTCAAAGTTCTCCTTTTATCCACCTGCTTGGACAGTCTTCTCTGGAATCCATGTGAACAAGTCTTGGTTTCAGTGGGAAAGGAGCTCCTCAGAGTTGCCACTTGCTTCATGAATCCCTCTCTTTTATATATTTCTTTTTATTTGCCTTTTGCTCATTTGGTGACCCCTCATTCTCTGAGAGCTATTACACAGCATCACAGCATGTCAGGGGTTGGAAGGGACCCTGGAGGTCATATTAATTCCTTTTTCCACAGTCCCACCAGTGCAGCTCACTTCTGAATAATTCTGTGCCTTGACCAACTCAAACCCTTTTAATTGCAGACAAGGACTTGAGATGCTAAAAAAGGAAAGTAAACCTCATTTTCACTCTGAAGACCTGAAATCACTGCTGAAATTAAAAGATCATTACCTCTCTGTGAAGGGAAACTGCAGTTTCCAGCGCTGAGAACCCACAAACTGCTCAAGGAGTCACTCACAGAACAAGTTTGGCTTGGGGTTCCTTCCCTCTGGGCTGGACCAGGGAGCTGTAACTCTGAGAAGTGTCCAAATCCACCACTGTGGTTATTAACGTGCAAAACTATCCCCACCCACTTGAGAATGGAACAGAACCTTGCTAAATGACATGGAAAACTGGAAGAGGATTACTGAAGACTGATGGGTGTGTGTCAGATTATTCCTCTGTGGAGTTTGGAGCTCCTGAATCTTCCCTGTGCACCCTCCAGGACTGTTCATCATTTTGGCTTTAGCCAATCCTTGCTGGGAGGAATGACAAGTGAAGTTGGAGGTGCAGAGGAAAATCACCTGAAGGAGAAAAAACGCATGTCATGCAAACCAGAAGAAGAAAAATACCTGCAAATGAGACTGTAGTAACAGAGCATATTTAGCCTATTGACATTTGAAAAGGAAAATAAAGTGCTAATGACCATAAAGGGGAAAGAAAGGGCATGGTGTGGCATAGCTGTGTAGCCTGGGGGCTGTGGCTGTTGCAGCAGCATGCTGATTTTCAGCAATACACAGTGAATTTATACTGTATTCCAGCAATATACACTGAATTCAGACTGTATTCCAGCAATACACACTGAATTCATACTGTATTTCAGCAATACAGCTCGATCCTCAGCTGTCTTCACCCCAGGCAAGTTGTGACAGTCCCTCCAGCCATGGAGAGCAGTCTTAACTCCTTCCAAAAGCCCCAAACCGAGGGGTGGAGGTGGCTCGAAGGTGCCCCCGGGTGTGTGTTTCAGGGAGCTATTGCCACAGCATCTGCTTTTGATTACGAGAAATACCCTCAGGTGGAAACCACGACAGATCTTGGGTGTCTCATCTTGAGGTGTCATTAACCCGACACCTCAAGGAGAAGGCGGCCCGGGGGAGAAGGAAGGGATCCTACACGCTGGGAACTGCTGGCTCAGGGATCCCGCTGTTGAAGCTGAGGGGTTATCAAAGCTCCGCGCTCTGCTTTGGCCTGGGCACCTTCGCACCCCTCCATGGAGCTCTCACGATGGCGGAACGCCAGAGGGCGCCAGAGGCCGCGGGGCCGCGCAGGGTTGGGAGGCGCGTGCGAAGCCCGCCCTTCCCCGGGGCTCCCCCGCCCCTTCCCCGGGGGTTTTCCGCCCCTTCTCTGGGCTCGCCCGTCCTTCCTTCCCCGGGGCTCTCTGTGTGGGCTGCCAGCCGCCGGTCACCGCGGTCACAGCTCACACGCTGTGCCTTCACCCCCCTGGTAAAGGCGCGTCCTCAGGCAGCCCGGCACCGGGCTGGAGTTTCACCGTCTTGCCCCCTCCAAGACTGCTGCTCCCCGCTTTCCTCATGTCCCCGAGAATCTCGATGTCCCTCGGCTGCCATCCCGTCCTGATGCATTTCTCCCGTGCGGAGAAGCTGTCTGGACTCCTCAGGTGTGGTATCGCTGTGGCCTGGCTCCCTTGGACTATGACCCTGCTAAATGGAATCTCTAGAATGGCACTTAGATGGAATCCGTAGGATGCCAGTTAAATGGAATTTGTAGAAATCGTATTTGTGCTCATCCCGGGTTGAGTGAGAAGGGCACTGATTGTAGTCAGTGCTTTTCCTCCCCAGCAGCAGCTGTTGGCACAGGCAGTGGCTG
>JANHGL010001165.1:0-117563 GCA_024611195.1 Ceyx melanurus
AGATGAGAGAGAAACTAGGGAAGATTAGTTTTCCTGATGAAATCAGTCCATCTGGGGAGGAACAACCCCATGGATCAGTACAGGCTGGGGGCTGAACTATTGGAAAGCAGCTCTGGAGAAAGAGACTTGGGGGTCCTGGTGGACAGGGGGATGACCATGAGCCACCAATTTTGATTCGTGTCTTAATGTCCCTCTGCAACATCTTAGTTGTTGAAATAATATATATTTACAGTTGCTGTTTCTTATTTGGAGTCTACAAATATTGTTGGTCCTATGCCTTTATCCACAAGCATTGGCTTTCACATGTAAATCAGAGCATTTCCTAAGCAAATAGTGACTAAGATTCCTGATTCTCTTGTTTGCACAAATACCACTTGGCATGTGAAAAATGTAGTTCTATAATGTATACTGAGCCTTGTCACCCAGGCACTGGAGTGGCAGAAGTCAGTTTCTGAGAGGCACCGTCACGTAGAAAGTGATTTTTAGTTTGTAGTGTGACACACTCTGATATCCTCCGTGGCAATCTTGTTGTCTACTAAATTAACATATGGATGATGTGTGCTCAGTCATGGAATCTCAAATATTCTGCAACTGGCTTCCAGGGAAAACTAATTTTAGCTCAGATGCTTGTGAACATTGGAAGGGGTCTTCTGGGTCATCAGGCCTTTCTCACTCTCTTCCAGAAGGCCAAAACCTGTCTAGGAAGAAGTCAGAATTTCCCTTGGCTTCTTTTCTTACTGAAGATTGTCCAGAAGACCTCTCCCTTTTTGTTTTGCTGCCTTTTTTTTTTTTTCCCCCACATTGAATATATCTTTATTGTAATGCAATCACACAAAAGGGCTGGAAATATATTTTCAAGGTGTCTCCTCTAACTGTCAGTTTATTTTGCATGTAAATTCCAGTATTTCAAAGAGTGCAATTAAATATTCTGACTATCATTTAAAATATTTACAATTCTCCTAGTCAGATAAGACACAATATTTTTAGTTGAAGATACTCCCTAGACATCTGCTTTTTTTGAGCCCATATGGTGGAATGTGTGCCACATCTCATCTGTACGTTATGCTGTAGAAATGCTGCCAAAAATGATTCTAAGTTACTATCTGAAGCAAAGCAATTCAGTAATCTGGCAAAAAAAAACACCCTTTCCAGAACTCTTATGTTCTTTTTGCAATCTCTGAGCAATCAGACATTGGTACCATATTCTGACATTTGTTTTGAAATAGGTCCCATGGAAACTAAGGAGATCCAGGACATACTTTTTAACACAGAATTTAGTTCCCTAACTATGTCCAGCTGGTTGGAACTATCTGATGCCACTGATTGCTGCTGAGGATGAGAATCCTCTGGCATGCTTTCTTTAAACAATACACATTTAATAAACAGCTATATATCTTGACTTTTCTGTTGGACAGCAAAAGCAGCATGCAGATAATTGCATTATATGAGTTTGAATTAGTATCATGTCAGTATGGTTCCCTGCACCTGAAATATTTTTTAGGGTGATTATTATCAATCAGCATCTCTTAGTAAAGTGGCAGCTGAACCAGAGCTTCAGCCAGATACTTGCTGGATCTGACAAACCTCTATGGATAATGTCTGTGGCAATACTGAACAAATACTTACTCATGACATAAATGCTGAGCAGAAAGCTTGGAAAAGTTGAGGAATTAGTGGTGTACTGGCTTAGTCCATGAAGCTTCTGAACAAGAGCAGTTTTTCGGAATCCTCAGGCTGACTTGTGCCTGTCCTAATGAGGCCCTGTCATCTATGGAGTTTTTTATTCTGTTCTTCCCATTAATATAATCCAAAGGCTGCAGTAAATATCTCTTGGTTACTAACTGGAGACTGACTAACAGCAGAAAAATATACTATTGCCCTTTTTTTTTTTTTTTTTGCTAAGAGTATCAGTCTTCATTCTGAATGTAGACATCCTCTGCAACATTTTGGGGAAATGAGATTTGGTCGAGGCTATTCTCCAATTAAATTGTGATTTATAAACCGTATTCTGTATTTCAGTGAGATTAAAGTGACAGTGCTCTATTAATCCTTGTGTGTAGATTTGGTGCCAGGGATTAATTAAGATTCTGAAATCTGATTAGAGCCATGTGACATCCCAGCTTTATATCCCAAGTGTTGGTTGCCTTTTGCTCACACCAGAGGCATAAGAGTGGAATTTTAGCAAGAGCTTAAATTGCTCAAGGTATCATGCTTTAAATCTGCTGTAGTATATTGCCTGCTCTGCAACAACAGGAGTGCCTGAGACTCTCATATTGAGCTGTCAGGTCTCCTTGCTCTGTGAAACATTCTGAGCAGCTGTGCACTGTTTACATCAAATGAGAGGGTTCTACTTTTATACCAATGTATGTTATTCATGAGTTAAACCCAGTGGAGGCATCTGGTTGGGTTTAAAATTACTGCTGAAATGTTTCCATACCTGGTGCTCAAAGGAATCTTCTTATAAGATTATTTTTTCTCCTTTCTTAATGATATCAACTTCTTCACCATCCCTATGGAGTTGGCTGCAGTTACTGGACAATTAATATAGAAAGGCATGTGTGGGGTATCAGCTCAGTAAACCTGTTCTTGTTGAGTTGCTTATCAGCCAGGGTCTACTTAGTTTCATGAATTTATGCTGGAGGCAAAAGATGTTCATATGCAATCCTCTTACTGTAAATGATTATTTTTCTGTTCTTATTCTATCTCAAACATGATGTCTACTGCAAAAAAATCACAGGGAAGAGGTATTGTGCTTTTTAACAAGGTGGGGAATGTAGGGGATTCTCTCCATTTTCACATCCTGATCTTGAAAGAGGCAAAATAGAAACCTCACCAATCTGCTAAAACCCCACTCCAGTTTGTGCTTCCCTTAACCATTTCCAATTCTTTTTCAAGAGTTGCCTGTTCATTTCCCACACTGAGAAAGAGGTTTGAAATGCACCTTAGCTTTCTCTGAGCCCTGTAAGTAAATCCCATTGCTGGATCCTCTCAGTTTAGCTGCTCTCTATTGAGGAGACCATACCGTGTTTCTCAGTTGTTGTCCCTGTTACTCACCTGTGATTCTTGTCCCTTCCCACATTCAGCAGAGGTGGGTAGTGGGGAATAATTACACCCCTTTTTATTTAGGTTATGGTGCCTTTCACCAGAATTTTTACAGGCCTCTTGATATTCTGAGGACCTGTCTTAGCTTTTCCCAAGTGTATAATTATTCTTGTTATCTTTAATATGTGCACATAGGTATGCAAAATTACTTCCTTTTTTTTTTTCCTTACCTTATTATAGCTCCTGAATAGGGGCAATTCTATTTTCCTTCTCTGATAAAGCTATTGGGAGTAGTTGTGTAGCTCTTACTGGGTGATGACCATCAGCATAAATCTAATACGGACTTCCCTGACTGGCTCATCAAAAAATGAGGTGTTTTAGGAACAGCACAGGATACATTTTACATTCATCCCACTTCTTGTTTTCCCATTGTCACATGATGGAGTGGAGCCCTGGTGTGCTTGGGGCCTCTCTGTTCTCACTTGAGGTAGAGCTTGCTGCTTTGGGTAGGGTCACCATCCCTGCTAGAGAGCCCTGATTAGCAGAGTTTGACAGTAGGTTGCAATGAGTCACTGTTCTGCTGCAAGCTGGCTTAGAGAATCAAGGTGAAATATTTTCAACTGCTTTCTCTTGTGCCTGAGAGTGACATGTTACCTTCATTTACCTGTGTTCATTAGTTTGGCCTGTAATCAGAGTGTGACATGCCAAGATGCTCTGTGGTGTTGAAGAAAGCTTTTATAAGACAAAAAAATATAAATATATTTGTATGTATAAATATATAATAGGCCCTCAATTTATGGAGGGATTTGAGGTGCTATGCTTTAAGGGACAGCTAATAAAATAGTTTAAACTGGTTCTGGACTAGTTCTGAGCATGGACAAATATGACAACTTGTAGAAGTCAGTGATTGTTATAACACTGCAAAATAATGCAGATTTCAGGAACATATTTGTTCAGGATTTTGTATTATCTTGACAGACAAAGGAGCTGAACTGCAAAATATTGCTGTTTTATATATCTTAGTCTCCTTTAAACTTCGCCACAGGGTGTCAGGAAAGCCACTGGTGACAGAACTCAAGGTGTGGGTGTTGCTGGGGGTCTGCTTTCTTCTTCCCAGCACTACATAGACGGAGACAGCAGTCGCCTGTGGAGAAAGGGACTGACCAGAGAGGAGGATCCACAACTTGGCTAATGAGCATCAATTCCAAACCTGACCTGGTGTAACCTGGCGCTGGGAGGCAGAGTAGAAAATACAGGTGAAGAGCAAAAGGAGGAAAGCTTTTGAAGTAGCCTCTTATGCAAACAATGCAAAAGCCTTTTACTTGCCTATATTAATCTGGAGAATTAGCATTTAATTTCTGTAATTAGCCTTTCATGCACTCGGAGGAAGCCAGCACACACTTACACACTCGTGCTCCTTTCTTTTCTATCTTGAAGGCTTGCTGTTCGGTTGCTAAGGGGAAGAAAAGATTTTAGTCCGAGATTGAACAAAAAGCAGAACTTGCTCCCAGGTGTTGGTGAATCATCGGGGAATGAAGCTTTTTTAATAATGTCTAGAGGAAGGGAGGAGGGAAGTGTGTGGGTGTAAATTTAGTTTTCCTGAAAGGTGCTGAGCCTGACAGCCAAGGGACCGCAGTCCGGTGAGTGAAGGCGACTGGTCGGGTTGGCTGCTGTGTACCTGTCCTGTCCCCCACTGCTGCCTGAGTTAGCACCTGCTGGATGGTCCTGAGCATCAAACCAGCACCCTGGGTGCTCATCTGGGAAACATCCAGCATGGTTTGTAATATGAATGATCCTCTGAAGGCAGATGGACTCGGGTAGCTAATCTACTGCCCAGGAGCAATGCTGTCACCTTCTGAAGCTGTGGGTCAGCACAAAGGGAAACTGGGAATGGCTCAGTGCAGAGCAATGGGTGTATTTTACAGGCAAGGAAGCTTCCTATAGGGGAGATGGCCTGGAGGGAGGCAGTCAGCAGAGAGGGTCTCTTAAGAAAAGAGAACAGGGCAAGGAGGCTTGAAGTAATGAGAAAACTAATCAAGAATTTCTGTTTCCTTTATTTGAGAAATTGAGAGATGTTAGGTAGAAGGGAAGGCTAATGAATAGAAAAAATAAGACTGGGAATTAATTTTCCCACAGAAGTTACAGATCCTTGATAACTGAGTTCATGGAGTAACTTTTATGCCACGATTTTCCAAAGTTATTACTATTTCTTAAATATATACTCCACTTTCAATATTTGCACCATAAATCTGGTTCTGAGAATTGCATTTTTAGTACTATAGCTGAAATTTCCTTCAGGAATTGATTCATATCAGGTTTTAAACTTCAAATAAGTACAACAATCCAAAGATCAAAGATTGTGCATGGAACTCTTAGCAAAAAAACCCTTGAGTAAAACGGAAAGAGTTGTGTATCCTGCTTGTAGGTAGTTTGCAAACAAGAAGAGCAGGAGGATGGAGAATGACTTGAGCAGTTTATTATGAAATACCCACTGGGATGCAGTATATTATCTATGCCTGAACATCACAAAGGACTGCAGCAGCTCTGTCAATAAAATACAGATAGCTGAGTATGATTTGCCATCCAACTGGAGCTTTCTCAGAAAAGTATATGATTGTTTAGATTCTTTAGTCTTTGGACCATGTCAACAAAGGTATCCCACGATTATTAGTTGTCAGGTGATCTATGTTAACTCCCCGTAAGGGGTTCACATTTCTCTGCTGTTCTCTCTCAGCTTCTGCCATGAGACTGAGATGTATTGCATCATTTTAATCCACATCACAAGACCTGGTCCAACTATCACACTTGTTGGGGAAGGGATGTACTACCTCCCAGGCCATGTACAGCCACCATTGTAGCCTCCTGCTTGCTGCATTATGCTGTGTGTGCTGCTTTCCTCATGAAAGATTTTTTCTTCCATCTTGTCAGTCCCTCTTGTGTGGATGCTGTGGCTTGACCCACCTGTAGGCAGCACTGGTGGTGGCACCTAGCACACACGTCCTCCTCCTGGGACCCTTCTCTGTACTCACCCCTCCCCAGGAAAGACTGAAGGAAAATGGGAATGGTTCATTAGCAGAATCTGACCTCAGGTGCTGCTGAAATTCTACTAGTCAAGCAAGATAAAGGGCAACAAGGAAGTGAGAAATGATCCTCTCTTTCTCAACCTACTAAGAAAAAATGCCTATATTCTGTACTGTCTGCTTGACTGTGCCAAGCCAGCACCTGGAGATGGATGTGGTGTCTTTTCATCTAGTAGGAGCTATAAGAATTAAATACTTTGGTAGCCAAATGTCAGCTTGGTTAGTCAATAATATCACGTCTGACTTTCTCCTGATGCACAAATACTGCAAAACTTTGCCAAGGGGATTATTTTCTGCCCCTGTTTGTTTGGGGATTTTGGAGCCTTGTTCTTTGACTTGCACACAGTGAATGACCTTGTCTTTGTCTCTCTGTTCTGCAGTGGATAAACTTCACAGCTTTTAATACCTGTTAGGGTTTTAGTGTAGTGCACAGGTTTACCTCTTGCAGTGCTCTGAAAAGTGTCTTCTGTTTTGAAATATTGTTAGATTGAGGTTTTAAGGGCATAAATTAACTTCTTTTTTTTTTTAATAGTGTCCCACCTAGTCAAGACTGTGCTGAATATGTTTCTGGGATTTCATCTTGGTTCTATGAAAACCATTACTGGATGTGCTGCATGCTCAAGAAGATTGTTGATTGTTTTTATTGATGTCTTGAAGCTCTTCAGTGAGCTGCCTACATGGAACTTGAACTTGCAGCTGGAACTGGAGATATTCCCAGGCTGATAAAAACTTTTTATGTTGGGGTACTAGAGTAGAGTCATTCTTCCACATACAAATATCAGAAGTGGCTTGTCCTGCTTGCTGCTTAAAATCTTGAATATTTCAGGGAAGTTGTTTAGGACTAGCAACATTACCTGCTAGTTCCATTGGGAATCAATGAGGTAGATTAAAACTGTATTGTTCAGAAACACTGAGAATACAAAGAAAGAGCTGCAAAGTTACTGGTGCTTGACATTTTATTTTTTTTTAATTCTCTGCAAACAAACACAAACCTTGATGATTCAGTGCCTCTGCAGTTCCAGAGAAATATATTGGCGATTAGAAAGGGAAAACAACATTATATTACTATGCAAAGCCTGCAGAAGACAGGAATATGCTCTCACACCTCCATGGGACATAAACCAGTAAAATCTAAAGGAAAACCTCATCACGTTGGATATATTTAATTGTTCAAAACTAAAATGGATCAATTCAATAAGAAGGGCTAGTACAAGTTGCTTGGTTTGTTTGGTTTTTTTTAATGATAAGCTTCTCAAAAAAAGGAGTTTATAACCAGTCATTTTATACACTTCAGTCTGTAACTTCTATTATAATCTGTGCCCAATAGAGAATGTGGCTGGTATTTTGCTTGCTTCTTTCTTTTGTCTTTTAAAAGCAGAGTATGTGGGAGTGTAGGAAGAATACCCTCCAGTTTCTGAAGCATTATTTCCCATAATATTATTATGACAATACCCTGGCAGTATTTTTGTGTATGTCTGTACGCACCTGGAAATGAAAATCCCAATATAAACAAAAGGCAAGAACTAAAACCAGAATTTAAAACTCCAGGCCTTTGTTAAGTCTAAGCTAAATTCCCTTCAGGGCTGGGAAACAATGAAGTGCTGCTTGGAGAGAAGTGTGACAGTGAAGTAGCTTTGAGCAGTCACCTCCACCTGCATAGGGCTGATGAATGTTTCTGAAAGCAAGACCAGAGGGCACTAGTATCTGATGCTGCACCAGGGTGCTCGATGCAAGGGGAAGAGTTATGCTAGAAATAGTTCAAACATGCTTCCTACAGTATTCTGCAGCTTTAAAAGCTCTGAGAAAGCAATAACATATGTAGTACAAGCAAGACTCTGTACTCTTGCTGGTCGTGCTGTTCTGTCACGAGTGCCCATCTGTGTCCCACAAACCAAGATGTCAGCCTGTCTGTGTCATGAATTCTTTGGCTTCATCTCCCAGATGCTTCTCCCACAAAGGCTGAGGATGAGCTCAAGATACTTAGAGCATCTCAAAGGGTCCCACTTATGTTCAGCAGGACCTCCAGTCCTGCAGTCTTGGTCTGTCAACAGGTATTGTAGCAAGCTCCATGGCATGGCTCTTACTACAACAGAGTACAACTCCAGCATGTCTCATAAAAAGCTCCTGGCCTTTGAATAACATCTGCAGTCAGAACTATTATAATTAGGTGGTACCACCACATGCTCAAGCTCCAAGCTACTAACCTGCAGTGCAGAGTGGTCATGGAACCTGCTCTTGCACCCTCTGTGGCATAGGAAGCTTCATGTAAACATGAGGAGGATTTTTTTTCACAGTGAGGGTGATGGAAAACTGGAACAAGCTTCCCAGGGGGGTTGTGGAGACTCCCTGTCTGGAGACATTCAAAACCTGCCTGGGTGTGTTTCTGTGTGATCTGGTCTAGGTGATCCTGCTCTGGCAGGGGGATTGGACTTTATGATCTTTTGAGGTCCCTTTGAGCCCCTGACATTCTATGATTCTATGATGATTTATAGGGACTGTGTCAGTTGAGAAAAGGCTAGAAGTGACCACATCAATCCTGACAGCCCCTCATGGTGAATCTGCCGACCAACTTTCAAGTGTTCCTGACAGGGGGGGCTGGAGGGGACATCCAGCTGTTGTGGAGCTGATTTAAGATAGAGGGCATTGCTCAGTTTGTGGTGTTCCAACTTGACAAACTTGGAATTAGAGTTACTTGCTTTCTGGCAGGAGTTAACTACTGAGAATCTTCTTTAAAGGTTTCCCCAAGCAGAAGAAATCTGTAAGGAGAACAGAGATCCCCTGCTGTTGCCCACAGCTGTGAGCTTTTGCTGTAGTTTGTAGATGTCCTGGAGTCAGGATGCATTAATAGGGGTGAGTTTATCATCTTGGACTCCTTCACAAGGGAGCTGGCTGCCTTGCTTAGTTCTGTGTAAATCCAGAGCCTAGAATAAAGACTCCTTACAATGTTGCTCAGAGCTGGAAATGTGCAATAGAGAAATGAAAACATTGAGTAGGTGGCTATTGAGTTGATTGCTAAAAGCCCTGTCTTCAAGCTTGGGTGCTCAGCTATGCCACCAAAAGTGCCCATCTTGAATCTTTGCCTGCCCCAGTAGCAGACATGTGGGGACAGTTTAGTTAGGACCTAAGCTTCTTCAGCCATATAAGCTTTTCTACTTGGTGTTAGTGCACTGGTCCGTGTAGGAAAACAACTGATTCTCATCTTGCTTTAAAATTCAAATAAATCAAAACAAATTCCTTGTGGTATTCTTCTGGTTTGTTTTTGTTTTCCTTAGCTCTGCTGTGAGAATTTACAGTGCTGACTTCACATATGGCTACTTTCTACCCAGGTGCAAATGAGCAATGCCAGTGACTGCATATGTTCCATTCTCTAGTGTCTGAAGCTGAAGGATCAGGATTAGGATTTTTTTTTTTTCTGGAAGATGTGTTGAGTTAAGCAAAAATCTTGTAGCTCTCATGTGAATAATGAGGTAAACTTGTATGAATTGTCACCCCGGTGTTTAGAAGTTAGAATAGGCTGAAAAGTAATATTTGTTCTATCTGGGACTCTCTCTAAGGTCTGAGGAGAACCATCTCTTTTCATCCTATTTCCCTGCTCTAATTCAACAGTGATTTTATAAAGGTGCAGGGCCAGCAAGGAGAATTACTGGCCATCTATTCTGACATCCTCTATAGTAAAGCCAATAATACTTCCAGTTCTCAATACTTACATATTTAGGCTCTCAACAACCTGACCTATGTGGCGATGTCCCTACTTGTGTAGGAAGGTTGGACTGGATGGAATTATTTATTTTAAGATTGGAATATTTATTTTAAGAATTACTTAAAATGGTGAACCCGCTGATTTAAGGTTTGGAAGATCAGTAGTCAGGCCCAAATTTTAACATCCTTGGGATTTAACCAGGTTTTTGAAGTTACTTTTTACAAGGCTACATTTAAGGTTTGATAGAAAAAAAAATCTGCAACTCCCACCATGAAGTTCTGCTAGACTTACTATCTACTTTCAGTCTTCAAAGCACGCGTGGGTGATGATTGATGTAGATGTATTGCAGAGTGAATTTAAATGCCAAAAATATTAAAGCACTTCTTTTTATTAGTATTTCTATAGAAAAATGTATCTACTCCTTTTCATTGCAGCAAAATAATGAAGTTGCTGTTCAGTTGTCTTGTTTATGGAGACTAAGAATCAACATGTGCTATTTTGTTTGATTTGGGTCTGATCCTTAGACTAAAGGCACTGCGGTGTGTCCAGAACTGGAATATAGTCTTCCTTGGTGAAAACAAATATATATTCCCATCTTGTTCATATCTGGAACATAATGTATAGGTGCATTTCTTACAAAGCATTTTAATTGGTGTTTTAAATATATTTACTACTGTACATTTAAAATATACTGTTAATTCTAATTCCACAGGAGAAAACTTTACCCTTATCATTATTTTCCCTTATAGTAACTGGTAGAAGTTTTTACACTCTACAAAACAGTGGTATGTGACACTTTATTTGAGATATATTTTTTTGTCTCCTACTTTTATGGGTGCTAAGATTTAAAGCCTTGCCTGTGGTAGGTGCTGCACAGATACCTCCCAGGGGTATGGTCTGTGCCCTGATTACAAATAGAGAAAACAGAACCAGTGTTGAGTAAAGCAGCTCGTCTCAAGTCACACAGGAGATCAAGAGGAGAACTAGGAGCAGGAGATGGGTATCCAGCCAGGTATCCATACCAAGCCAATCTCTGTGACTTCTTATGAATGTATAAATCTGAGATTTACCATAAATTGGGAAAGCTTTGCTGGTAAAGGATTAAATTATGTGGTTTGTGAGGGTGGCAGCTAACCAACAACTTTATGATAATTAATTGAAAATTAATCTATTTAAAGGCTGACCTTTCAGCGAGGACTATGGTAGTTCAGAGTCTGAAAATACCAAAAAAATCCATTATCTGGGCAACTGGTGATTATTTTTTTATACAAGCTATTTAATGTGTGTATATTAAAGTATTTATTGAGAAAATTGGGAACAACAAATTACCTACTTCTCTGTGTCATAAGAAATGTGGCAAAACCCACAAAGAGCTGTCACCAAAGCGTTTACAGTGGTGGGCATGCACTCAGCCCTATCTGTTGAGTTCAGGCTTGTGTGAGGAGTTAAGTTCCAATAGCAATGGCTTCTACCCATGGTCATCACTGCAGCTTGTTTAGCTGAAGTGAGGCTGATGAACTTGGAAGACCAGCATCTTTTTGGTGCCTTTTATCTTGATCTAAATGAGACTACAAAAGTAATCAGTAAATTCCTATAGCTTCACAGAGAGAAGGAATTTTGCTTATCCTGAAATACATCCTTTTTAATTCTTTTTTTTTTTTTTTTTTTGCTTCAAAGCAAGGATGTATTTAAGAAACTAAGAGAACTAGTGTCTTGTTTTGTCAGGTTATAATTGGATTTCAGTAAATTTGGGATGCTAGAATATGAATGGAAGTTAGGAAAGAAGCAACTGGATACGATGCAATCTTGGAGATGACAGATACTTGGGAAAAGAAGTTGTAAAGGCCATAGGCTTTTGGGAACAGAAATCACATAGCTGTTAGATTTGACCTTGTATATGAAGCTGTGGAGGTGAAGGAAAGAGCTAGGCTTCTGAATTTAAAAGATCCAGTTTCCTCAGAATGGGGGAGTTGATGGGCATACATAATTGGATGTTGTTACTGGAGGGTCATGGGGGAGGCAGGGAGGTTAGCATGAAGGTAGGACTGCAACTCATAATGGCTCAGCAGAACCTGTTCTCTCTGGAAATAAATATTTAGAGGGGCTGGAATGACTGTGCCAAATAAAGAAATTATGCATGTAAACTTCGAAGGAATGTAAAATTTACCAAGAGATTGGGAGGATTACTAATCCTGGAGATTGACAACAGAGACAGAAAGTGTCTTGAAAGGGTGAGAAAAAAATGAAAATCTAAAATGCAGTCCATAAAATCACTTAAAAAAATAATAATCTGATGTCACTCTGCAAAACTGTTGAAAAGAGATGTTATGTAGATTGGTTACTGCATATTTAAATGGAGGTCAAAATATGTCTGCTGCAACAATGCTTGCTAGAGGGATCTTTGAAACAGAGGGATGGGGAATTAATGAATTTTTCTCTTGTTTCTTTGGAGCAGGCTGCAAGGATCTGGGGAGAACGATCATATATTGACATCACACCATCTTCTATGTACGTGGAAAATGCTTTTACACTATGCTGAAGATTTGCCAGCTCACTACAAGGGTCTTGCTTCACATCTTCAACTTTCATTGCCAACAAGGTAAGGTTATAGTTTGGTTTTCCTCTGAAGCATCTTGTACCTTTTTCTACTTTTCGTTGTGATATTCTGTTTTCTGATTGGCTTTTGGTTTGGGGCTTTATGCTGTTTGTTGATTTTTTTTTTTCCTCCGATTTTGGTGTTTGCCACAATGTGGTTTTATTAGGAGTGCTTCAATTTTGGTTTTGGTCAATATGCTTTTAACAATGTCTTCTCCAAAGTTGTCTGAAGGAGTGTGTGTCCTCCCTGAATGTTTTAGTCTGTTTAACTTCAATTATCTTACTGTGCCGAATTTTATTTGGGGGCTGTGAGGTGTATTTCAAAAGAACTTTAGACCAGATGTTAAATGACCACTGGAACCTGTAGGTGCTTCATGAAATATACCATAGGCCTGTTTGTGGTTTAGGCTAGAAAGGACCTCTGGAATTGCAACTCCCTGATCTAATTAAGGACAGGTTATTTCAGGTTTCTCAGGGTCCTGTTAAATTCAATTCTAAGTATAAAGACTCCAGCTTGGGCAACTCAATTTGGAGTTCCAGTAATCTCACAGAGATTGGAAGGGTGGGGAATGGTGGAGGTGGTAGTTTGTCCCCAGTCTCTAATTGGTGTTACCAGCACGTCCATTTTTTCTTATCACTATATATGTCCAAGAAAAATCTGTCTGTAAACCTTGTTAGTAACTGTACAAGATGTTTACATTTCTGAATATTTTTACAGTGAGGAACATCTCTCCTCCTAGAAGTCAGCTGTAATTTTAAGCGTGGAAACACTTAGAAGCTGGGCATGACCAGACACTAGTGGTAGTGGCAGCTTCTTTGTGGTTCATTTATCTTCCTTGGTAAATTCTTGAGTCTTGTAATAGAGTTGGGTGCCGTTATATCTCAAAGAACTTGGAGAAATGAATGCTCTGTGAATGCCTATAGATACAGGATTGTTCCATGCTGCTCTGCTAACAAAGCAAAGAAAAAATGTGTGGAAAGCCAGCCTTTCAAATGCATTTTGCCTTCCCCCAACAGTGGCTGCTGAGACATCAGATTTTTATTCCATTTTAAAATGAATCAGTCATAGCTTTGTCAAATACAATATTTTCCAGACTTAAACTACATTTTTTTTTAAATTGATGACTTATGAAGTCTCTTTGAGTAAGAGTGGATATTGTGCATAGGTATAATCTATATTGATACATAATTTCAGTGTGCTTTTAGTCTAAGTTATTAATTAGGTTAATGTATTGTTCATAACTGCATCATTTAGACCTGCTAAGCTCTAAAGGCAGATAAAGTGTTTGGGTTTTATTTTTTTTATAAACTGCATTCTAACTTGTAATAAGTGTCTTGAAACAGCTGAAGAATTTTAATTTTTTCTTTCCCTAAAATCACTTTATTCTCCTCTTCCACTAATTTTATAAGCAAAGCTTGATAAAAATGGGAAACTTGCAGCCAAATTCTGGAGAAGGTGTGGGACACATGTACCTGGAGAAGTCTGAAGGAAAACTACAGGTGAACAGTTATCCACAGGGAGTTACCAGAGGGATCTTAAGGCAGAGAAATGGCAGCAGTGTGGGAAGTTGTATATGTTTGGATGCATTCACCCTGGAATTGACTGCAAAGACAAGACATTAAGGAGGTCACTCTGTTATTGGTGACTGCAATCAGTACCCCCTTCTTTCTCAAGTTGCTGAAGCAACAGTGGTATTAACAAAGTAGCTGCTTATTTATTATTCCTGTCCCTTCCCCCTCATTTAATCTGTTAGGAGAAGGACTCTGTTGTGGTATCTGAGCCATGAGGTTGAGATTAAGAAAACAAACCAGGGAAGAGAGCATCAAGTTCCTCCAACTCCTGGTGGGTTTTGCTGTTTGCTTTGCCCATTAGAATGAATGAATGCTGAGGTGTTGGTTCTGATTCCCATTTCACATTCAGCTTCATAGCTTATTATTATTAGGGTTTGATCATTATCTTGGTGCAATCTCTAAGTTTAATTTATTAAGGAGTTTGAGCAGTGCAGAACTGGCTGGAAAAATCCAGACATATTTCCCTACAAATAGATTTATCTCCTTGTTGGTTGAAGCTGTACTAATCACAAGATGAGGGCATCTGGGAAGGTTCAACAATGTTTGAATGAGTATGAAGTTAGAAGGATTGGTGTCAATGCTCTAGTACTTCTGCAGCCATCTATAGTTCCCTGGCTGGCAAGAAATTTTATCCTAAAGTTTGCTGTGGGGAATGACTAACCAGTGTGTGTGACAGGAATCTTCCGGCTTATAAAACATTTCCTTTTGATTTTTTTAAGAATGGAAGTTCCATAATAAAGAATGCAAACATCTTCAGGCCTTGAAACACTCATCCTCTTGCAAAGTCTGTCTTCAGGCTCTCCCATTCCAGTGTTAGACCCTGAGGTTTCCACATGGTCATAAGCACTTAATGATGAGCAACACAAGCAGCTGCAGCCTGGACTGGTCTCATTCAGCAGAGTTGCCTTGTGAAGCAACATTGACTTGCACCATTTGAGGATGTAACCAGGTTGGTTTATATTTTAACCTTTAAGTCTCCTTGTTAATACAGCAGTGAATGTATTCATTGCAATTAAAATTCCCTCTCCTTCTCAGGTAAACATATGCTGAGGTTTGTGCATTATCACTTTGGAATAGGCTTTCTCCAACTTTGCTAATTAGCAGCATTGCCCAAACAGAAACAAACATATGGCTCATGCCATGCTGACTTGAAGTCTTTGGAGTCCCACTGGAGAATAATTAAAGTGATTTTGATTTGGTATGATGAAGTACGAGCCATTCTCATTTGGCCTTCTGTCTAGAAGCTCTGAGACAGTAAGGTACCTTGGTCGGAGAGCTGTAATAATTAACACGAGCCAGGTTGTTGTTATTCAGATAGCTTTGTTGCTGTTAACAATCATTTGTAATTATTAAGAGACTTTACATAATCCAAGCAAGATCTCACGTTTATCCATCCCTGGAACTGCATCGTTAGTTGGGCTTAGTTTAGACTGAGCTCTTGAGAGATTCCAGTGTTTCAGTTCTTAAAATCAGATGGGTTATTATAATTTAAAAAAATCTCTCCTGTCAAATGGAATCCATTCTCTTTTTTTTTTACTGATAACACTAAGGAACATGCTGTCCAGTGCAGTTTTTCAAAGGTATTTATCTTTCTTTTTCCCTTTTGGAAACACTTGATGAAAACAGATGTGCAGGGAAAGTGCCAATTTCTTCCCTGAACTAGTGGAAAATTTTAAAATGAAAGTTTTGACTAAAATATTCAGAACCAACTTAACATTTTCTCTGGAAAACAGACATTAAGAGCTGTTTAGACAATAAGAGCTGTTTAGACAAGTAAAAACTCCATTTCCTTCTAGGAAGAAATTTAGGTAGAATTTTTACCCAGCATGGGTAATTCACTCTGCTCTCCTGATGCTCACTATGAGCTGGAAGTAAGAGCCTGTTTGCACATCACTGTGAATTTTACTCCACAAATGGCTGTTTAACAAAGGTATATGTAGTCTCCTGCAGGTTACTGAATGTAAACATGAATGCTGCTGAATCAATGGAAATTAAAGTGTGTAATGTAGGCAGAGGATGTCATAAATACACACAGCTTAGAAAATGAAGAGCAAATAATTGATGTGAAAATACTTGTTCGGAGGCAAAAGGTACAAAAACCATGAAATAGGAAGAGCTTGAGCTTCTAGATTGAGAGACACTTGGCAATTAGTTTTCAAAATAGATTACTCTGGATTCTATTTAATGCAAGTTTTTATCAATGTTGTAATATATCAGTGTGTGAAACTGTGTAAGTTGAAACTTACACAGTTTGGTTTGGTTTAGAGTGAAATTGTAAACTTAGGTGCTTGAGAAGCTCTGTCTGAAGCTTAAGAAGTGGAAGGAAGTCTTGGGTCAGGTGTAGTCATGAACTCCTGGTCAAACACAGTTTGATGAGGATGGTTTCCTTTAAGGCTTTGTCCTGTCCTGGAACTGGAATAAACTGTTTAGCAATGTTGAAGTTAAAACTATTCTTTTTCTCTCGGGAGGTGCATTGTATTGTCTGAGTTATGGAACTTGATTTATGCTGTAAATGGGAATCTGGGGAGGCTTTAAAATTTTTAAAAACAGTTGAGTCTTTAAACTTTCCTTTAGTTAACAGCAGAAGGTTTTTGGGCCTCAAACACCAAAATTTCTAAATCCATGTACAAATCTTACCTCATAAAAAGAAATTATATGTTGGTTCTGTAAGTTGCTAAATATTTAATGTGATACTTTCAGAAAACAATTGGATATCTGCACTTTGGGAATTTTCCTTTCTAACGCAGATGGGTGACTTTAGGTAATGTAGAACTGTCCTTTGTTTGGAGGGGATGGACAAATACATCCCAGAAGTCATGTTTTGCTTGTTTTCTCTTATCAGGGCCAAATTCTGTGTTGCAAAGAACTCTTTGTGTTTCTCTTGCTCCAACCTATCATGCACTGAGGTCAGCTTTCTGTTTTATACCAGATCATACAGCTCAGCACATTCCTTGCCCAGTCCTTGATGGCAGCTTCAGGAGGCAGGTTTCTTAGCACTCAGATGTGAGGGGGAGCAGGTTTTGTTGGTGTACATGTTGCTGCATGTTTGAGGAAGTCACAGAGGATCTGTGCATGGAATCATAGAATGATTTGGCTGGAAGAGACCTTCAAGATCATCAAGTCCAGCCATTAACCCTACACTGCCAGTGTCCCTAAACCATGTCCCCCAGCACCACATCTACGCGACTCTTAAACACCTCCAGGGATGGGGACTCAACCACCTCCCTGGGCAACCCATTCTAATGCCTAACCACCCTCTCTGGAAAGAAATTCTTCCTGATATCCAACCTAAATTTCCCTTGGGACAACTTGAAGCCATTGCCCCTTGTCCTGTCATCATGGGGAATCAAGCAGCCTGGCATTTTGAATGGGAATCTGCCACGCAGTTCCCTGCACTGGTGGAGGGCACTCTACAGGCTTTGATGCTTTAGTAATTCACAACTGGACACTACTCTGTTTCATTACAAATATATGTTCTACTCAGAATCTGTAAATTGATCCGAGACCCATCCTAAGTGTGAATCTTTGCCTCTGTCTCAAAGAGCAGATCTCTCTCTTTCAAAAATGCAACGTTGTGTGACGCAGGAGTTGCCATGGAAAAATACATTGAGCCAATCATTCCTGATTTATTTATAGCAAATAGAATGCACGTCCCAAGATCCAATAGTAACTTTGATTTTAAAATAAATAAATAAATAAATTCTTCCAGACAAAGGATTGAAGCATGTAAGTTGTTGGGAACATTTGTGAGTCCCTGCAGTTAATACTTTATTACCAAAATTGACTATGTATGTTCCTGGACAAGGTCTTGAAGTATCAGTGTTGCTGATACTTGCTTCTCTGTTTCTGGTGCTAATAATATTATCACTGCTGTTGTATACTTGCCATCTGTTCAGTGACTGTGTAGTGGGTATAGTAAATATCTGTTCAAAGTAAGATTTTTCTTCTAATCATCCCTTTTTTGAAAACATTTGTGTAAAAGGGAATGCTTTGGAGAAACTTGTACACCTGCACCTTGCTGGGAACATGGTGCCCAAGGTCTTTAGAGCTAGATACAGATGTCTGTGGTGTTTAAAATATAACAGACAGTGAATGTCTTTCTCCTGATGGCTTTAAATTGCATTCAGGCAGAAGATTTCTATTTATTTTTATGTACATTAACTGTAACTGTATCCCTCTAACCCCCCCTCCCCTCCACACCCCCATGTTCTTTATCTTTGGACAGTGATGAAAATCAAACAAGAAAATGCAGAAATCTTCAGGTTTAAGTATTTATATTCATGTGCTTAATGGGTTGGCACCTTTTGGGATTTCCTTTCTTCTCCAGGGATGTGTCTTATTGGAGCCTTTGAGTCTGTTAGAGTCTAAGGAACTCCTCTGGAGTTTATTGTCCTTGTCCTTCTATCATTATGTGGCTTGCTGAGTTTCATTTCAATTTGGCAGTGAGTTGGGAGTGTCAGCTCTCTTTGATGTATAGCTCCCTCAGAGGTTAAATCAATACTGTTTTAAGCATATCACTTTCTTTCAATAATGCCATTGCTGGGGGAATACTTGTAATTTTTCAGCTTCTGTATATTGCATTGAAAATCTACATAATGAAAATCTGAAAGCAACTACTGCATAGCTGGTTTTAATTACCTGGAATTCATATGTGGACTAGAAAACTTAGGTTTCACAGTGCTGGAGATGGGTAAGTAGATTTTTTTGATTATAACTTGCACCTTGTCTTCTCTACTGGTTCTTATGGCTTTCTTTTCATGGACTGATTTTTGTATTAATCTCTTGAGACTTTTGACCTTAAGTCTTTGTGTGGGGTAGGGAGGAAAATGGGCTTTATCTGGTCAAGTGTTTGCCTGTCCGCCACTCAGCAGGCCATGTGAGGTCTGCACTTGGACCCCTGATGGCCCCAACGGAAAAGTCAGGAAGTCCTTCCATTAAAAGAGAGGAGGTTTGAGAATTATGCTGACTGTGTATAATGACCATGCTTCAAGACTTGTGTGTCCCTGAGTGTCCAGTCTGAGCATTGCTGTTTTAGGACCTGTGATGTATTCAGCTGGGTAAGGATCTCATTCCTCAAGGGTGTCTGGCATCCTTTCTTGATTTCATAGCATACTAGTAACAGCTGCCCCTTGATGGGTTTTCCTGGGTCACTTATGCATGCCACAGACTGTAAATCACTTCTGTGTGGTTTTCTTTGGCATGTGCAATAATTTTGCCACCCCTAGAGGACTTAAAGGAAGCATAGAGTTATTCAGGAAGCTGTACTAAAGAGCTGTATCCCTTGAAAGAAGAAATCATGAATGATTTTGAAGCTGAGTAAATGCTCACCTTACCTTATGTCTTGTCTGAAAACCCACAACTCCTAGGCTTTGCAAAGAAATCAGCTGCCAACTAAAAGATTGCTTTTCCTGCTTTGTAACTAGAAATTACAACTACAATTGACTGGAAGCTTCCTTTGTCTGGAGGCTGCAAGTGTAACAAACACTCTCCCATCTTTATTAGTACAGTTTTCACCTCCATTATGGTGGGGCAGTGCCTGGGGTTGGGATGGCATTTTGAGCTGGGATTCATCAGCTTCAGCTGCTTGCAGTGCAGATGTCTAATAGTTGATCTGACTTGTTGTTGAGAATCCCTTCAGAGTTGATGGAGAGAAATGGATGTTTTTAAGAGGTGATTTATTTCATGCCATGACAGCTATCCAAAATCAGTCAGATGTATTGAACCTTGGAAGCTTCTATTTCTTCATTAGTCAGAAAGGAGACTGGAAAACTGACTTTTTCTTTGTCTATTTAAATTTTGCCCAGTTGAATCCAAACCTTGAAATCTGTGGCTTTATTCCTCTAAGCAATATTTTGTTCAAAGGAGGCTAATACCTAACAGTGGATAAGGCACACTGATTTTTTTCTTCTGGGGCAATATTTGTTGGCCTGAGATTCTTGCTCTGAATGAATCACTCTTTTCTACAGACACACGGGCTTCTCTGTGAATATTTTAATGGACCTGTTGTCTCTGAAAGTATCTTGAGATTGTTCTTTAAGAGGATTTTTAAAATCCCAACCTATTGCTAGGTTTGGTGTTTGGTAAGAAATGGAGTGTGCTTTTCCTCAAAATCAATCAAGTTCAGAAAAGGCAAAGATTCAGCTCACTTCTCAAAACTTCTTTCTCCAGAAACAAATTCTTTCATAAAATGAGGCATTTGTCTGCCTTGGGCCTCAGCAATTAGTTTGGTGGGAGGGTGCCTGGTCTGCAGGTCTACATGCAGGCTGCTGGGTAGCTGGAGCTCTTGACAAAGTTGTGTAGTGCCCATCAAAGATCCAGTGGCATCACACTCCTGTGCAATCCTCTTGATCTTTCTAAATGAGAATTTTTGTGACAGAAATATCTTCCATCTGAGAATCTCCAGCCAGTTTTGGCAAACAGCATGGTTTCACATGCTGAGCTAGCTGGAGAATGTGTCACATATTTGTGGCATAAAATAGGGTGAATGTGCAGAGTCAAAATATTCTCCAAGCCTACTGTGATGGATAATTGAGCTTTACATCCTTCAGTGAATTCATTCTGTGTTTCACTTCTACCTGGTGATCTCAGTGCAGCTCTTTCTTCAAGCCCCTTGTGTTTTTGCACTTAGCCATCTCCAGTGCCTAGGGTGCTTTGCAAGATCATATTGAATAACCACCTGCAGACAGATGTCTTCCACTGCTCAAACAACACACTGATGTTGAAATCTGAAGCTCTGTGAAGTATTTAATGGCATCGGAGAAGTGTTGAAGTCCATTTAATTGAACATGTCTCTCTAACTGATAATTTAGGACCATTTGAGATCAAAATTAGAATGTCCATGTAAAATCAGTGAATCATTCTTTCCTCAGACTCCAAGGCAGGATTATAACAAAGATTAGAGCACAGGACAGGTAGTGAAATTGAGTAGTCTGTGTTTTCAGTAATAACAGAGAAGATAAAATAGCCAAGATGTTTTGTGGGGGAGTTTATGTTTTTCCTTTACTAAACCCTTTTGCAAGTGACAACTTAAAATACAGGGAGTCTTTCCTCAGCTACAAGTGAAAATAGAAGCAAAGAAAAAAGTTTTGGTTCCTCTCTTGCCTTCAGGTCTACTCTGCAGAGGGAAGCATAGGCTGTTGAGGTCTTCTGTCTTTGCTTTGTGCTGAAGCTCAGAGTCAAACCATAAAACTTTTATTTTTTCTGTTTTCCTTTGACCAGGTAGGCAGGCTTTTCCTCATGTCTCAGTGTGAGCTCTGACATTTGGTCATCCATTGGTCTCTTGTTTCCACATACTGACAACATAATTACATGTCTCTTTAGATGCTTTGGATTTATGTATCAGTCAGTTTTATAAAATCATGATACCTGGAGCAGGAAAGCAAGGTTTGACTCTGGATGGATGGATCTCTTCTACCTCCTGGACCCTTATTCAAAGCTCTGCTTCCTAGAAGTAGCCACGAGATGCCTGATGTCTCATGTCATGTACTCCTTTCACTAGAAATTGATTATATGACTCAGTTACAACCTTGAAAAGGATTATCTTAGTCATTATGTAGGGGCATGATATCTTCAGATTTTCAGCTTGCTGACATTAACTGTATCACAGTAAAGATGCCAATTGAATTAACTGTCCAGTGAGACTTCTGAGAGCTGGGAAAGTAACTCTGCTTCCTGCTGTTTGGCATATGAGTGGAGGTAAAGATTGCCTGGCAGCTCAAATATTTAGAAGTGGTCTTTAATATTAAATGTATTCAGATTGCTATTTAATGGGTGTAAACAGAAATATCGTTCTTCTGTCATAAAGAAATATGGATGGAAAAGGCTTATGGAAATTTAATACTTTTTTTTTCTTCACTGGTTGTTCCTGGGAGGACTCAAGTTTCTAGAAATAATTTATCTGTCCAAGTCAGGTGGAAATTCTCAATGGAGAGTCTTTATAACTTCACTATGAGGATTGGAGCCAGCTTAAGAACTTCTTCACTCTCTGTTGCTTCTCCCTGCTCCCTCAGTTTTACCTATATGATCATTTAGATCTATGCTGTTTTTACAGAAATAGTACAGGTAAACATATCTTTCTAGTAAAGGAAGTGTAGAGAGCTATTTTTTATCTCATTTGAGCTCTAACATTTTTGTGCAGAATGAGGATATAACTGTTAGAAATTAGCCACAGTGGAAGTAAAAGCTACAGAAAGCTTCACAATGTGGCCACTCTGCATGGGAGAGGACATTTTGCCTTAACTCTTGGACTTTAAGGATTGGAAGCTGAAAACATGGTTGTATTAAAGCAGGCAAACCACTGCTGTAAAAGCAAAGGTAGAAGGTTACTGGCAAGAGGTGCATTATGATACTCTAAAGCCTGTTAACTTATTTCCATAAAATGGGTTTTGAGAGGAGAACAGTTTTTAATTAAACAAGGCTTTTTTTTTTCAGAAAATTGCCCTCCCTGCTCACCTTTATTTTAATAAAAGTAAAAACAAAAGCAACCCCAAAACAAACTAAACCCAACAAAAAAAAACAAACCTAAATAATTCAACTTCTCATGCAGAGATTGTGATCTGGCACTCGTAGAAATACCAATGAGTCAAAGTAAAAAATTCCTAGAGTTAGAAGAGGCAAGAGTTTATGCATTTGAGAGTGTAATTGAGGAGCTCAGTCCATGTAGGGATATGAGTCAGAGAGTTAGGTTGAGTCCAAAATATATGTCCCACAAGGCACAGAGGGAAAGAACTAAATTCTAGTTTCCTAGACAAAAGCTGTCAGGCTTTGGCTTAATTTTTCTTCCTTAGATTCAACATTTTCCAAGGTATAGCTGTTAGTTACCTGTTACAGATGAAGAAGCAAGAAATGTGTTAACTCAACCATAGTACAGACCTCACCTGCATGCCCAAAGGCTCTGTCTCCACATCAGCTCTGAAGGTATCTGAAATTTCCATTATTTTTTTTTTTAAGCTCTGTTTGCTTCTTGTGTCTTTCTAGTCATAATTTTAATGCTCAGATTTAAAACTTCTAAATACAAACGTAAACAAATAGATGGACTACATGTACCCTCACCTGAGAGAATGTTGTTATGCTGTAAAAAAGCCTCAGCACACGATCTTGGCAGAGTAACTCTTATCCTGGGGAGCACAGTGTTCCATCTAGCATTATAGAGGTGGTTGTGCTTCTCAGCTGGCCATGGGCAAAAGAATTAAAACACAACTTCAAATGATGTGCTTATGCTGGCAAAAGCCAGAGAGCTCAGATGTTTCCTCTGATGTAATTGCCAATTTAAAGTGACCTTCAGTGACATACAGCTGAGAGCTGTGATGGACAGGGGCTGCTCATTTCCTGGCTGCATGGGAAGATGCTGGTCAGCACTAAGGGTATCCCAAGGCAGGTACTAGTGTTCATTAAGTGACAGCTGAAGAGACCTCCTTTCCCTCACCAAGGTCAGCTGACAGTTCTCAGACTTGTGCTCTCTGAATCTTCCCTTAACTCATTCATTCCTCCTCTGCAGGCTAACTTTCCTTGAGAGAGACTGAAGCAATTTTCTCTGTCCCAGATCAGTTGCTACTGATGGGACCTGGTATAGGAAAAGAGTTTCTGTAGCCCAAGTGAATCCATGTGTATGCTCAGCAGTGCCACTGGATTTTTCCTTGAATGTGTTGTTTTGAAAGATGCTGGGATATGAAGTGTTTTGGCTTTGGATGGGAGGACTATGCATGCAGCTAGCAAGCTCTTTAATATTTCATAAAGGGTTCATCTAATGGCAGGAGGGTTTCCAGACCTGAGGGCATCACAGGGGTGCCAGTGTTGATGAGCAGTACTAGATTTATGACCCCTGCCCCCATCTTTATTGCCAAATAGAGTAGCATCAGAAATGAAAGCAGAAATCTTACAAAACCTAATGTGGGAGGCAGAAATAAAGCTCTTCAAGAATTGAGCTTGTGAACCTTTGTGCATTCTGTGAGATCTCTCTAGTGGACTGTGGTTAAACAGTAATGGACTGAAGCCAACCTCATGTTCTTGATGGACCGTGCATGTAATTTGCTCTTGCTGGCATCCACATCAACAGTTTATATTCAGCTAAATCCATGACTCCATGTGTAATTCTGATTTTCCCACAGCAGTTAGGAGACAGTCATTGTAGGACTCATTTAATGTATGTTTGGAAGTATTACAGACCTGTATTCACCTCTCCTGGCATTAACACACAGCCTGAACACCACCATATTCTCAAGGCAGCTGCCAGAACTTTGGCAGAGTGCAGCCTGCCAGTGCAGGGGTTAAGTTACTTGTGCCCCTGTGTTGTGAAGTGCTATTGACTGAGCTGCAGCTGATACCTATCCTGGCTATGCCAATCTGCAGAGGTAGGGACATTTGCTTAGATCATAATTCTTGGATACCAGATTTTTATATATATTTTTTTGTCCTTCTATCGTGATGTGACTTGTGGTTTACTTACTGATTTGTTGCCTTTACAGAGTGCAAGATTTGGACACATACCCTGTTGGAAAATTTCTTTCTGTTCTTACCTGCTTCTTGCTTCCTGAATGCATCCCAGTTCTTCATAGTGGCTGTTCTTAAACACTGCTCCATCAGCCTGTGTCTCCCTCCTCCTCTCCTCTCTGCAACAGGAGTCATCTGACTTCACCTGCTTCCTCCACTAGCTCTGTCTTTCCAGTTTGTGACAGAGCTAAGTTAAATGCACATTTGGGGAAAAGTTTAACGAGCCTGGCCCAAGGGTTGAATTAATTTTGGAACATGGGGTACTATGGTACCTCAAAGAGCAGTTCAAAGCTCTCTGCTAGAGCATTAACTTTTACTCAGATGTTTTTCATGGGACTACCAGGATGATTCATCAGCTGATGTACGGAGAAGAAAGGTACAATGCTTATCTCTCCTGTCTTTCTAAACGTGCTTTGAATTAGAGAAGGAGCTTTGCAAGTATAAACTTCCTTTATGTTGCTTTACTGCATAGTGAGGGGGAGAAAAGGTTCTTGACCTGTGGGTAGACACTAAACTTGATAATGTGGCTCACTTTTTTCCTATTACAAGGAGCAAAAAGAACATTCTGGCCTCACAGTCTCTGTGGACTAAGCTGAGGTGCCGACTGGCAACAAAAAGACAGTTTGCAGGTGCTTGTGGCTGTTTTCTGCAACCCTCCCCAGGTAATGCAGCTCACAGAAAGAGGGAGGAGAGGCCCATCGTGGTTCTCTGGAACACTACAGGGAATTTCTGTTTGTAATGTGGGAGGTTACATGATGGAGGATAAGAGATGTGCTGGGGTTTGAAATCATAAACACATTAGACTGGCTCCTGGGTACTTCTGGGCTATTGACTAATCTGAGAGATAATCAGGAGAGCAGCAGTGTGGAAGGGCTTGAAACTGAGGGTGGATGATTTAGATTTGGTGAGAAACAGATGATAGCCTGGGTCTAAACTTTTTGTCAGGTTATTGCACATAAAATGGGCATCATGATTTTTTTTCCTCTTGCCTATCTTTCATTAGCATTTATTTTAAGTGTTTTATGTCACAAAGATCTCGTATATTAAATTCCATTTAGCATAATGGAGCACACATCACAGTTGCATTTCTTATTGGTGCTGCAAATACCAGCAGTGTACTGCTTTCAAAAACCTTTTTATTGTACAGTTCTATATCATTATAGAAAAATCAATGAGCTCATAATTAAAACTTTAAAAGAAAGATAGGCTAATACCTTAATCCTAGATCAATTTGCTTTTGTTTCATAATAGCATAAAAAATTATCTACTGAAAGCTTTATTAACCAGTTTAGGTTTTGGATGTCCAGATACATTTAAGAAATACAATGAAATTATTTGTTTCCCATTCAGCATAAAATAACTTACCTAGTAATAAGCTTTATTAAGGGAGAGGACTTGAGGACATTATGTTTGTATTCAAAGGGGCAAAAAAGGCCCTAGATGCAGAAGACATTTCCTGTGTCTGAAGTTCTCATCACTGAGGAAATCCAAAGAACATATACTATTGGTATGTGGGTTTGCTCAGGAATGTTATAAATATTTGAACAAGATCAAACAGAACAGCAAGGCAGCACTGTTTTACTTGTGTAGCTTTTTAGAAAAATAAAGCAGGTCCATATATGGTAAATAAGGACTGGGGTCAGCCAAAGCTCAGTGTTGGTGGCCTTTAACAGAATATTCTGTTAAGCAGCATTACAAAAAGCCATGCTTTTGAATAAAGAAACCCATTAGGTGATTTCTTCCTCCTAAATGCCCTCCCATGTCCTGTCTTCTGGTTTATGGAGAGATGATGAGCATCTGCAAGAGGTGGAAGCCAGAGGATGGGACCTCTCTAAACAATGCAGTTCTTAAGAAAGGACAGTGACCAGATATGGAAACTTGGCAGGAACTGGATGTATAGTTTTCACTTTGAGTTTTAGGTGCCATACTTTTAAGCTCAAAATCATTTGCAGCTCTGCATTTGGAATTACTTCTGCACTTTGCAGGAGCTTTTGTTTTCCAATGGTGGTTTTAAGAGCAGAGCATGACCATGTGGAGGAGCAGCTCTACAGTGTCCAGTGAATTTCTGTCAGGATCCAACTGACAGATAAAACATTTTTGCAGCTAGATCAATGTCTGGGACCAGCATGTGGGAAAAGTATTTTGGCACATTATTTCTTCCGATTGAATGTAGCAGGCCATCTTTAAAAACCCAGCCCTAATTTCTCCCTCAACTGCTTGAGGTCATCAATGTGATGCGTGGCTTAGGGTGTCCTGTTGCCTTGCCAGCACCTGAGGCATGTGCTGAGCACATATTCCCACATCCTTCATAGCCAACTAGGAAAGGAGTCAGCAACTTGAAAAGCTAAGGAAAGAAGAGGGTGGTAGCACTGGCCTGAAGTCCTGTCTAGCTCCCCATCCTGCCTCTGGCAGCAGGTGCTCAGGGGAAGGTTGTTCTGTGTCCTTACTGCCCCTTAGCTACCAGTGATGTCTTCATCTTTAATAGCCCAAAGTGGATTTTCCTTCCATGAAACTTTCTAGCAGCTTTTTGATCTCTGTGCCACCTTCTGATGTCTGTAGCTCCAGCAGCAGGGCTTTACACGACTTAATTTTGAGCTGTTTTGAGAACTGTTTTTAGTTTGCCTTAGAACCTGATGCTGGCAAGATTCATCTGATGCCCTTTGGCTCTTAGACTGAGAGCAGCAGTGAGCAGTGCTTACCTTCCCTGTGCTACTTGCAGTCATACAGTATGGTCTAAAGCAACACACGTTACTCTCCTTAGTTTTTTCTGACAACAAATACTCACTGGGCTTTTACTCTAGATTGAAAATAGATGCTGGTCTCTGATCAGGACTCAAAATGATGAGTGTGGTCTGGATGTGAGTAGGAACAAAAGGATATTCCTTTGTAGCTGTAGATGTATTGGTAGAGCAAGTCCTACCTTTTCAAATAGCTCTGTAGGAAGAGCTAGTGGCCAGGAGGTTACTCACCTTTGCTTTCTTTCCATCTCCTGCCAATGAGAAATTTAGACCTCTTTCTTCAAAATGACATGAGGGGGAAATACAGAGCCAAAAGGCTGTTTTGAGTTAGACTTCTATCTGACTTATGGAGAAATTGTCCCCATTTGTGCTGAAGAATTAAATATTGATTGGCCAGGTCTGAAATTAGCCACTTTCAGAGGGCAATCTAGTAACCAGTGGGTCAGAAGAACATCTCTGGATTTGGGTCTGTGCCCCAGTTAATGTCAGGTTTTCTCTTACACAGGTTACTCTGCCTCCACACCTTGCCACCTTCTGGGTGGCATCACATCTCAGAAAACATCAGAAATCCACAGCAGAGAGAACCAGTTTATTCTTCATTTAGGTCATGATATAACAGTGGAGAAGATACAGATTTTAGGACAGCCTTGTGGCAAAACTAAGCCCAGCTGGGCACGGGCTGGTTATTATGCAGACAGTGCTGATAATATTTCTGTCTTCCAGAAACTGAAATTTCTTCTTGTGATGATCTCCCAAAACAGTGGTGATTCAAATGGATGCACAGTGATTTTTATAAGTTGTATTGGTGTATTTCTAGTGTGGATAAAGATCACATGTGAAGAACCACAGTAGTAATGAAAGGAAGGAATTCTGATGGATGGCTAGACAGATAGATAGTTTCCTCCTCACTCTTTATACCTTAAAGCCTGTTGGCCTCTGGAGAGTACTTTGGTGGCTAATGACAAAGAAACAACAGGTGAGATTTTTCTTGTTTTAGGAAATATTTCTGATATTACCCAAAATTGGAGTGTGTCTCTCAGTTCCCTGGTGTCTAATAAGAATGGAGCTCGTGTTAAGGCAGTGCTGTTTTGGGACCTTTTTTCTCTGTTATTGAAACACGTCATTATTGAAACTGTAGGAATCTTAATCTGTTTTGAGATCTTAGTCCTGTGACAAACAGACCAAGAAGTTCAAAACTTTTGGGGGAGTTATGTATGTACACACACTACCAAGTGGCATCTGTTGTGCAAGTTTAATTCTGCTTGGAAATGAAGGCAAAATTAGGCAGTGGTGATGCAGAAATGCTTGTCTTCCAAAAGAGATTGAGAGAATCATGAGTTCTGAATTTGAAATAGGAAAATTAAATCACTGCTGGAGTAGAGAAGACATTGCTATCAAAAGCATATGCTTTGAGACCACGTCTGGAGAAAAATTGGCAGGTTTTGTGAATCCATGGCTTGTGTTAACAAAGCCAGTCTATTATAGATGGATTGAACTCCTTTACAGAATGTGCTCTGTGGATGATAGAAAACTCTTCTGAGATCAGAGAAGGAACAGCACAGGACCCTGGTCTGCTCACAGGCAGGCAGTTTGGGTCCTGCTGTGTTCTTAAATTGATTTTCTGGCAAGTGAAGAGAAAAACTACATATTTTAGATTGGAAACATATTGATTGGAAACATTGATTTAGAAAAATAGTTGTGCCTTGTATTTAGAGATGTAATATATTTAAATTCCATAGGTGAGAGATTTCCTTCCCTCATATTATCTGACATGTTTGGTGATAATCTCTAGTACTGTGCTGTTTGTGTCACACTGTTGGAATGATGCAGGATGATAAAAATCAGATAGTCACCTGGTACTGATCTTTATTAGACCTGGTGTGATACAGTCTCTAAGTAGAAGAAAGCTTCCTTTTGAATTAAAAAGGTAGAGGATCAGATTTAGTGATGAATATGGTACTGTACAAACATGTCTCCTGTAGGGATGGGGGAGGATTTTGTTCACCTGTTACATTGCCAGAGCATGGGATTTGGGTTTAAATTCAGTTTTCAAAATTGAAGACTAGTGTTTTACCAGAAAAGTACTTGGTATCTGATCTGAGCTGTTCAGACCACTCAGTGATTTACTGGTGGAACTGTGTAATATTTAAACCACTTCTTTATATGATTCACACAATAAGGGCTACTGTGTCAATGATAAAGGCTCCTCCAGGAATCTGCCAAAGAAAAATGCAATTTTTTTTTTTGATGATTGTTTTGTTTTTATGTTGTTGTTGGTGGTTTTATTGTTGTTTTTGTTTGGTTTGGGTTTTTTTGTTGTTATTTTAGTAGTAACTTCCTATGTCATAAATGATGGTTTGTACATCTGATAAAATAGTTTTAGAGGGCTGTTGTCTCCAGCTCAGCTTTGGGATGCTGGGTTCAGAGTAGTTTTAAAAATTTATAGTCCACTTTGACTTGACTACACTTCTGGAATGGCCTTTCTGGCATCCCTCAGCATGGAAATGACAGAAATAATAACAGTTCTCTTTTTTCCCCCCACTGATTTCAAATGCTTCAGAACTGCTGATTGCAGCACAGCCTGAATAGCAGGCATTTTTTTCTACACGTTGCTTTTATGCAAGGTTTAGACTAAAAAGCTGAGAGTAGCTCAGGTAGGTAGAGTGAGCAGAAGTTTACCTATGTTTCCCAGCTGTGGTGGCAGGTACTTCTGTGCTCTAGTAGTGGTCCTGATAAACAGTGGAAAATGCATGTTTTAGGAAAAGCAGTGAGCTTTGCTTTTCTGCCTGTGTTGTAGTCCTTCCCAGAGGGTCTCCTGAGAAAGTCAGCACTGGTTTTACTAAGGGCATGCCAGGTGCTACTCAGAGGAGGAGCAGCTCCTGGAGCAAGGCAGAGCCCGGGCAGTTGGACCCAAGGCAGAGGGGGCTTCAAGGGAGGAGAAAGGAGGAATGAAATCAGGCACTACTTGGAGCATCAAGAGGCACTTACCAAGTTCCAAACCAAACTTCCAAGCCTTCTAGATACTCTTCATTCCGCTGTGTTATCTTTGTGTCTTGTGGGTTTGTGACCTGGTATTACAGCTGCTTTTCTGCCCATTTGCACTTGTGTGTGCTTATTATTTGTACAGTTTACAAGTAGGAAGAGTGATGCTACCAGTGGAGATAACACACACGGGACCTTTGGCTAAACAGAGCCTGACAAAGAGAGGTTTCTCCTGCAAGATGGCCCAGTCCTGTCATCTGCTCAGCATGCTGGAGCACTACCCTGTCTCCATGCATGTGACCTCACCTAACAGCCAGAAGAGACTGCAGCTTGTTTAGGAGTTTTCTTCGGCCACCTGAAAAACCCTTTGGCAAACCTTGCAGGCTGGGCTGCCCTATTTCTGTAAGCCCTACATAGAAAGCAGGTTGCTAAAGGATTATTCTTGCTCTCAGTACTCTAAGCGTGACTGATCCAAAAAAGGATGCTTTTGTTGAGACTTGAGTATTTCTGAAGGAAAGGGTGCATATGCATGTGTGTGGGGAATAAAAAAAGAAACATTAACACGTTCTGACGGAGTCATGTCCCCACTTAACTTAATGACAGACACCCACTGACTTCACAGGGGTCAAGATTTCAGTATCCTGCATGTGTGGGATCTGTCAGTGATGCTATCCTTGTTATAGCAATAGCTGAACTTCTGCTAGCATAACAAGCTATGGGGAACTGCCAGTTAGCAGCTCTGTCACTTAGGCTTCCTAATGTGAGTGTTTGCATTTGATTGCTATCTTGGTTAGCTGAAAAGTCTTCGTGTTCCTGGAACGTCCCTGGAATTATCTTAGTGCTGAAAGACAATGAGGGAAGAGTTCTCTCAAGTTGAACAGCTGAAGTCCCACATCTTTGTCTTAGAATTATCTCACAAGAATACCACCTTACCTGTGCCAGCTCTCCTGCCTCACCTCTCTCTCTCCCTAGACCCTCTATGCTTGCAGCCACCTCTGAATTTCATATTGAAGTCTGACCCTTCCCAGGCTTTTCTCTGTTTAGAGACAATCTTCTAGTCTTTAGACCAGTAGAGGAAAATAAGCATGGACTGAGAAATTGCTGGTGTGACCCTTGGGAAAGAATGAACAAGGTGGCAGCAGCAACTGGACATTGACTGGCTCAGGCAGCATCAAACTCTAGAGCTGTAAAGACTCTCTGGACAATTAACTCTGCTCAAACCATTTTCTGGAGGTACCTGTTCAAACAAACCTCTAATGAGGATGGTTCCAGCTGTGCACAGGTGCTCTGTTCACTTTGTACTCTTCAGAGCTTAGTTCACTTTAGTCCTTCTAATGCCTCTTTGTACTTGGTTCCACATAACTCTGAGACTGAGACATTTTTTTTTATCAGTAAGAACTCAACTAATTCAAGAACAGCTCCAAATAACTATAAAATAGTGTGCTTCAAGCATTACAGCCATTAAGGAACTGTTAATTCCTTCAGCAGCAGCTCTTAGACTAACTAAAATCTGCATCCAGAATGGTTTTAGCTTTAGTTGTCCCTGACAACAAAATCTCTCATGTTTTTGTTCTCAAATACCTGATGCTCACACTTCCTTTGCAAACTATTGAAAATGTGACAGCTGATTTCCTCAGACAATTTGCATCTGTTTTCTGGCTTTCTGGTCAACATTTTGATAAATTTCCAGATGATGTGGTGCAACTGGGGACTCAGAGCTGTTTTCTGTTTATGGGGAATCTGACTAAACTGTCACGACACTGCAAGCTTGGAAAGGCCAGCATCTTTTTATTCTTCACAATTGTGCAACTTCTGACATTGGTAAAATTTTCCCCATTTTACAATTCCAGAGTGTTACCCATAAAAAGGTAGGAATTGAGCCAGAAATAGCATTCTGGAAGCTTGAATTTTTTCAGTTGAAAATATGTTGCTGCTTCTGTTGTAAATGCTTTTCTGCTCTATAAATCTTCTGGTTTAAAATCTGGAAAAACAGCCTTTCGGGTGATACTTTTTTGGGTCCCACATCAGTTACATTTTGGGATTCATGAAGTTTGTGTTTTTTTCCTCTCCCATGGACTTCCTTCTGCATTTCCCATTTTCTTTAATTTGACTTTGTATGCACAGCAATACCTCATTATCATTGCTGGCTTTGCCAAACTGTTATGCAAGTGGTGCAAAGGTTTCTCACCTCCTGTTTAAAGCTTTAGTTCTGTGCTCTAGAGATAGTTTAGAGTCAGCCTTTCAAGGCTCATACAGGCCATTTTCAATTAAAGTCTCATCCAGCTTGCTTTAATTTGGCATGTGATTTGCTCTGGCACCCGGAGAGACACAGGTACCCTTGCTTTAGGAGAGCATTTCAGATTTCTCACATCCTGGAGATATCTCTATTGTCTGTGTGTGTTTGTTGGGCTTTTTTTTAATGTTCATCCTTTGTGAATATACAAATGATACAAAAATAAATCTTGGAAAAAATATCATATTAATGTTTTAAGCAGAATAGCAGTGAAACTTGGGAGTGTGTAGCTGTCCTTATTAAGAAGGAATTGAGAGGCTGATCTTAAGAGTTGCAGCTTCAGGTTGATGTGGAGAAATAAGTCAAGAAGGTTTTGTTTCTTCAAATTCCAAAGGCTAATCTTACTCAACAGAGGTTGAGATATGTAATTGAAAACTGGCAAAACATTTGAATAAATTACAACTGTTTCTCTCAGGAGAAAGGTGAATTTACAAGGGAGAAACAAGACAATTATTCGACTCAATTCTTCTTACAATTCTTTGTAGCTTACTAATTTTAACCAAAAATCATAACAAGATAAAGAAAAACAGAGGCTTAATATTAGTATGACATGGAATACATGACAAGAGATAGTTGATGTTGACATGGCTAATGTCTGATTAAATAATTAATGTCTGATATATTAATTAGGGAACAGAATAAGAGAGGCTATGAAGTGCCAGGTCTGGAATGCAGATAACTTTGCCAAAGGATCAGCTTGTTTAAACTGGGGCTCTTTCTGACTAGATGGAGGAACCTGGTAATATACAAGAGATACTGTGCAGTATTTTTTAATTATAGAATATTGCTGTAATTAAGCATAATTTAATATTACTGTGACACAAACAAATGTACTTAACTCATTAAAAACTCCATCTCTGTCAGATTGTGCACACAATAAATAGTTGACAAGTATACATGAAGACAAAAATAGTTTTTTTGAACCATTTCTAAAGATGATGTGGCATCTTGCCTGCTACTAATCTTGCTTTTACCACACTGGAGTTTAGGCTGGAGTTAAACAGATTCTTGTGATGATGATTAATTCAGTTTGTTTGGTTTAAGTGAAAGCACTTCTCCATAACAACTTTGGTCTTTCTTAACATTCAAGAGGTTATCTGTCTGAGAAGCTAATAAACTGAAGGAATAATTAGATCTTACTAGGCAGACAGATGGCAGGGTCATGTACTTTAATGCCAAGAGTGCCAAAAAGCTTGTCTGTTTTTCCAATTAGATTGTTTTGTAATAATAATAATAATAAAAAACACACACAAAAAAAACCCCAAACCAAACAAACACACCCAACCAACAAACAAAACCCAAACAATCACAACCCCCTCCCCCTCAAAAAAAAAAAGGGGGGGGGAGGGGAAACCCCCTGAACCCCCCCTACCTTTTGAACCAAAACTAAAAAAATATTTCAGGCTTATGACAGCTCCCTTCAGCAGTTAAGCTGCTTAAGCTCATTATTTTTAGGAACTAGGTCTGGTGTTGGAAGGCAAAGAATATGGACTGATTAAGCAAACACAAACTACTAGAATAGCAGAAGAAAAAAGGCATTTGCATTTGTACTGGATTTGGGTATGCCAAGTTCATAAGAGGACATCAGCTGGGAGGGTGCCATAGGAAAGTTCAGAGACAGCAGTGTCAATAGAGGAGAGGACACAAAGGTTTCCTGACCTTCTGGGGGTAATGTGAGTTGAATACAAATTGGGTTGGAAAGACCTAAGCAGTACCAAAAACTGGTACCAATTTTCTTAATGCTAAATGGGAGAAGGGAAATATATTGGCCTTTAAAATGGGATATTGGCCAGTTGCTTTAAGTCCTTGCCAGCAATGTGTTATGGTCAGAAGAAGGGTTGTGCAGAAGAAACATTCTTCATGCAGCAATGAAGCTTTTTGGCGGTGTCTGCTGACTGACAGATGACATTGTACTGAGGGCTTTTGTCTCGTCCATGACAGAAGGCAGGTCTGCATGCCAGACCAAGGGAGGAAAAAAACCCAGCACAAGAAATGTGGAACAGTGGTCCAAAAATGCTGCATCCCCAAGGGGAGAATAAAACTGGTACCTAATCCACAGAGTGTGCTTGGTCATTAGAGGAGGCTCATAGGGGAGAAAAAGGTTGCTTCTGAGAAGGAGACATGACCATGTTTAACCCTTCATAGCTGCCATTTATAGCCATAAGAATCTATACACTGTGTGAATTCAGGAGACTTCAAGCACTAATGGATGTATACTCATATGATGTCAGAGCTTTACATACTACACTCATCTACACTCTTTGTTATATTTTATTCTCTATATAGTAGTAAATTCTTCATTATAGAACAGCTTATCAAACCTTTCAATCATTAAAATAATTTTCTACTCACTTTTGAAATGTTGTATAATGGCATTAAAGAAAAAATAGGAAAAAAATTCTTTACCTTCTTAAAATAACTTGGAATGTGAGAGAAGGCTTTGAGTTCAGTGCCATGATTCCTGCTCTTTGCCTTGCTTTTACTAATCCTGTTATTGACTGTGTATAATGGGCTCACTTTATGCTTTATTAAAATAGATTAAAGAAGCAATCTGGCTCAAGACTCAGTCTTTTGTTTTACCAGAAGCTCCATTATTGGATCTTACTTATGAAATATGGGCAATATTTTTTTTAATTCCTTTGGTCACTGCTGTTGTATGGAAAATAAGCCCATCAATGCACTTCAACCAGGTTTTGAAATAAGGAAGATGCTAAAATACACTAGTAGCTATGGAGAACTGTGGGCAACCACAAAGGCTCCACTCTTTCTGAGAAGGTGGCCTCTCTAGGTTTCATTCAGAGCTGATGGTGAGAGACATGATCCTCTGAAGCAGAATCAGAACATCTGAATCAGGTCCCTGGACTGACTCTTGCTCTCTACAGGAACCTATTTCTCTTTACTGACTATGGAGGAAGCTTAGGAGACTTGCCTCCTTATGTTAACACAAGCCTTTGAATAGCTACTGAAGACTTTATAACCTTTTTATCCTAATGAGGTCCATTAGTGTAATTTAAATCTCATTAAGCTAATTATGCTCTTTTAGAGTATGCATCTTTGAAAATATGTTTAAAAAACACAAGGGATATTTAATACAGTAATTTGCTATATGAAATACCCAATTAATATTAGAGTAAATCTTCCTAGCAGTTATTCTTGTATCTGGTGCAGTGAGGCTACCTGAAGGCATATTTCCCATAAAACATCATTGTGAAGTAATTGTCTTTTTCTATCAAATACATCAATATTCATCCTAGAAATCTAACTCTTTGAAGTGCTGGAAAGATGAAATTTTGTCCTTAGAATATTTTCATTCAGAGTATAGATCTATATATCCAGGTTTTTTCCATCTACCATTTATAAAACAAATCAACAGTCCCTTGTCTTCTGGGATCCCTGACAGGTCCATTGAGAGGAATGCTGTTGCCTCCCTGTGAGGGAGTGCTGCCTGTCTTAAGATTGCAGTTCTTTAGGAGGTCTTCCAAAACAAAGGCATCCCAAACCCCTGCTCAGCCTTGGAAAAATCTTGGCTACTGTCTGAGGCTATAAGACGGAAATAGCAGCGTCTGCTTTCCTGTGTTAGGAAGCTATCTGACACATTCGTGTTACTGCAGAAACTTCTCAGATCTTTGTCTCCCCAAAGACACGTCAGGCTCCAGCCTTGAGCAAATGCCTGCTGCAAAAGGTTGGCTTTGCTTGCTGCAGGACCCATTTTTGACACCAGGGAAGGAAAGCTGGAAAAGCTGTGGGGGCCTTGGGAGTCTCTTGCCAGCAATAAGCTGGTTTTGGCAGGGCAAATCCAGCCACCTCTGCTGTGCTTGGGAAATGAAGCAATTTCTCATACTTGCAGGTCTTTTTTCATGTAGGTTTTTGTAGGTCAGAACTTACCTTCATACCCTTATAAAAGCTGTGGTTCTAACTGGGACCATACTGGGACTGTGTGTTCACAGAATCCATCTGGTGAATAGAATTCTTCCTTCACCACTTTGACTTCTGCTGCATGTCTTGGTCAATGCTTGGACCTGTACACTACTGGGATAGTAAAGTCTGTAATGAATGGAAGTTGTGAACTATGGTGAAAGACTTTGATATCTGAGAAAGAACCAAGAGAGAAACCTGTACAAATTAGTAAAACCTGTGATTACAATAAGTATGGGGTGGAAAATGAGAGAAGAGGGGTTGCTGCAGCAACAAAAGCTGTGCAGGTGCTAAATATGTTGATTATAAGCTTGAACTCCTTGGAGAAAAGGGCTTGTAATGGCTTATTGCTGACAAAAAGTATTTTAGAAGAAAAATACAAGTATAAAAAGTTTGGGCATATAGTAATGTTACTTGTTTGTTTCAAAGTGAAAAAATCAATCTCCTTTTTGCTTTGCAATGGGGAAATTAAATGTTAAATTTGAGGTTTGCTACAGAAGAAAGAATCAGAGAGCAAGGAAGATAATTTGGCTTCCAAAATTAGGATGATAGTATAGTGCTTGGTATCAATTCTTGTAATGGCCAATAGACTTTCAGTGGAAAAATATCTGTAAAAGAGTTGTGCATTTCCTGAAATGACCCAGGGAATGGAAAACTGCTCTCCAAGGTCTGGGAACATACTGAGGAATAGAAGTGGGGGTCGATCACCACAGTTGAGGTGGCTGGAGACTAAAGAGCAGCAACAGGAAGCTTGCTGATGGCTAAAGCTGTTTTCATGTTTAATGTTCCCTCTTTTCCAACAACAGGGAATGTTATTGTTTATTTAAAAGGTGTTCCTTGAATCTTTCTTGAAAGAGGTGAGAATAAACTATTGCCAGTGTTGGTCAGGTTACTTGGTATAGTACCAGAAAGAACCATGAATGAGCTGTTCCAATAAAGGAAAAAGCACTAAGGAGAAATACACTCCGACAGGAGGGCAAGGAGGTCTGAGGAGAAATGCCCTAAAGAGAAGAAGGGAAACACCTGATCAGTTCTGAGCTGGGAAAACTGTAGGAGAAAAAAAAATTTACATAGAATAAGAGCTTTTTTTTAAAAAAAATATTTTTGTAAAGAGAAGAAACTCCAACAGGAAAAAAAAAAAGCATATTAGTTAAATTATGAAAGAGTAGTGACCAATAAGGAGGCTAAACTTCAGGTGAAGTTGTCAAGTATTCATGACATTTTCATCTTTAAGTTATAATTCAGGGGAGCACTGAATAAAAAAAAACTTTTTTTTTTAATTCTGTTTGATAAAATAAGGAGAAAAACATTGAACTGTGTCTCTTATGATTTAGTCTAGCATATCCTTGAAGTTATAATGTTCCTCTAACAAGGTAGAAATTGGTATGCAGATCTGCCTGTTGACTCCCTGGCACTGAACAAATGAGTCTTTGTCCTCTCTTCTTTTGACCTTACAACTCTTAGGTTCTTGGCTGCAGAAGGGCTTTGGTTTTTAATTTGTGTAGCGTGGCACAGAAGGCAGAAATCAGGATGGGCATGTCAGCTGCTCAGTACAAAAGGCTTCAACATGAATTTTGATTCCCCTAATATTCTGTCCTGCAATCCCAAGATACAGACCTACGTCCAAGCATGTGGCAGTTTGATTCATGTCCTTTTGACTTTAGCAATGACTGACTTTTAAGTATCACTTATTCAGCGTGCTGAAGTGTGAATCCTTGTGCTATGTGCAACTAAGTAGTGTGAATTTTATTTTATGAGCAGGGTTGGGTTTTTTTTACATACTGCAGACCTTGACATCACACCTATGTCCTTGAGGATTCTTGCCTCAAAATGCTAAAGCATTAAAACTTTGCCTCTTGCAGTGCTCGAGTTCAGTTAGGACATTTCTGAGGCTTTTCAGAAAGTAGCTTGGATTTTCTCTGCAATATTTTTCTTGATTTTTCTGCTAGAGCTCTAAAGAAAAAACATTTTATAAAGAACACACGATCACTATTGAAAGACCTCAAATGAAAGAGAGTAACACCTGGTGTACTTTACCTTGGAGTGTGGTTGAACACAGCTCACGTTCTGCTCCTTTCTCTTTGCCTTAATATATTCTATTGTCAGCTCCCAATCTTTGCATCTTGTTATTCTTCTCTGTTTCAGTCACGCACTAAACTGGTATCTGAAATCTTGTCCCCATAACATTAGGATAGGTACAAAGTGCCAGTCTTCTAAAGCAGACACTACGTAATGTGGGAAAACACATTGAGCACACATTTATTAAAAAAAAGAGACGTACATATGTATCTTGCTGTCTGATTTGAACATCCAGATGATAAAAGGAACCAGCAGAATGAGGGTGCTGCTTCACCATTCCTGTTCTTCAATGACCTGAGAACTTGAAAAGCATAAATATGCAATGATTTTTTTTCCAGTTCTTTTTATATCACAATATATAATAAGAAGAGACTTTAGATGAAGTATTTTAACATTAGCCCTTTTGCAATTGTAGGCAGCAACAAGAAGCTATAAAACCTGACCGTGAGGCAGCTTCTAAATAATTACTAGGCAGAAACTTATCAGTGCTATATTAAAGCTTTACTAAAGTTAAGGGAATAAAATCAGTGAGATCTGTTTATCAGCTTGCTTATGTATCTGGAACAAGTTGGAGCAGACTGGTAAGAGGTTTTCACAGCATCTGAGAAAATGCTACAGCTCTTTCTTCAGGTGGATTGTCTTTAGTATTTTTGCTTCAGCAGAGTTTTACTAAGATTTTCTTTCTCCTCTTTGACGTGTCCTTGTACCACACTTACAAGCAGAATGGGACAGGCCTGCAAAAAATGAGGAAAAGATGCATTATGGTAGGATGTGATTCTGGAAGATTTAAAATTCTGTCTTTCTGCAATTGTTGCTTATCTCCAAAACAACTAATTATTTTGTCTAGTCATTTGACTACAGGAACCCAGACCAAAATGGATGTAGAAAAAAAGACAGTTCCTCTGGAGTGTCAGGCCATATTGTGGGGGAAAAGGCTCTGTGGTCTTTTGAAGCATTTCCTATTCCATGAAGAAAACTCTACTGATTTAGCTTTAGAAATCAAATACACTAGAACATGGAAATCATGCAATCCAAAGCTGAAGTATGAGGCAGAATTATGTTTGTGTGGTAGAAATTAAGTACTTCCGTAGGTCTTCAATACTTTCTTCTCATTTTACCTAAAGAAATTGTGCTGAATAATCCCTTGAGTGACAGAAATGATACCTTTGAGTTCACATATGTATTTTAGTTAATAATGTCCTGTGGTAACTATAGCACAATGTACGTGAAGCCTGTGACATACAGTTCTAAATAAGAAACTTACAATGTGATGCCACTGACTTCACTGCAGAGCAAAAAAAAAAACCCAACAAAAAGCAAAAAAATAAGGAGAGACAAACTTGTAGGTATGTTGAGAATGCCTCTCTTTTGAGGAGGATGGTGGAGATGGCTGTGTTCTAAGTATGGTTGCCCTTGAAATAGTGCTTCCTGCAGCTTGCTTCATCTGTGTGCATCCACAGCTTCTCTGAACAGACAGATTTCCTGCATATGGCCAAACTCGGAGGTTTCAGTGGTGGTTCTGAATACAACATAGCTGCAGGATGGAGCAAAATCTGACCAGTGTGGCACAATATGTCCCCAAGAAGACTGACCTAACTTTTTTTCCTAGGCTTTTTCTTTTTCACTGCTTCCTCTGATCCTTCACCCATTTCCCCTGGAAACCTGGACAGGCAAAATGACCTAGAAATGCTGCTGTAATGAAAGATGTGGTATGTATTGCAGTGGCCTTATCTCCCTGGCCTCCCTAATGAGCTAAGCTTTAAGATAGGATGCATTTTTTATAAAGCATAATGGTTACCACCCCTTGTGACAGACTATGAGTGGGATAGTTGCTCAGAGATGTCTGTTAACATCTGCATCAGTGGATAAGGGATGACCTATGGATGTGATCTATCTGGACTTCTGCAAGGCCTTTGACACAGTCCCCCACAACATCCTACTTGCCAGGTTGGAGAGATATGGATTTGATGGGCAAACCATTCAGTGTATAAGGAATTGTCTGGATGGCCACAATCCAACCATTCTGTGATCAGAAACTTCCCAGATGGAGAATGGCCAGAGTGCTCTGGATGCTGTTACCAGTCTGATGTACTGTAGGTGAGGAAGGGTGGAGTAAGTCAAATGCCCCATGCATAGATAACCTGCAAAACTCTGTGTATTAAGCTTTTGTTTGTTTGTTTGTTTGTTTGTTTTTTCCAGATACTTCTATCTGTCCTTTAGGTAGCACTGTTGAATCCTGTCCCACCTTCCCAGTATGTTCTGCCCTTTATAAAGGCTGATCCAGAGCCACCTGAAGTCACTGTGTTGTTCCCCACTGACTTTGGCAGACAGGGCTTCAGTTGCTAATCTAGCTTTGATCTCTGCTGGTGGCAGCTCGAACTATAATGGGGAGGCTTTTTTCTGATTAATGACTGTGAGTCTCCTACAGCTGCCTGGCCTATTCTAGGACAGGGGCTGATGTAAACTGCTCTTCTTGGGGTGTCTCAGGGAAGAACCAGAAACTCCTCAGTTTTGAGACAGCTGGTGCTAATGCTTGGGATACACACATTAATCACACTCCAAAAAGAGTTTTCTGCAGAAACCACTGCTGTGCTGTCAATGCATGTAGCCCCTCACCACACACACACACTCCCCTGCCAGTCCATCCTCTCTGACTGGCAGCTATTTTTGCGAAGCTGCCTTCTGTTTTGTCTCCTGCTTCCCTGCCTTTGCTCACACACGTCTCTCACTGATGCCATCTCTCCCTTTCATAGGCAGGAAGCTCTTCTCCCACTTAAAGCTTCTTTGCTTTTCATCCCCCTCCACCATCTTCACCATCATGGGCAGTGCCCTGAGAGCTCTTTGCCCTTTCATTTCAAAGGACAGGCTTCCAGTTTTCACTATTGCCAGGCTAGTTTTTTCAATATATAACCATGTGTTGTATGCCTTTCCTTTCCAACAGAGACTTCTTTTCAGCAGCCTTTGTCTTACAGACACCTGCAAACCCTTTATTGATTTGTCTTGTCAGCTCTCCCTGCTCGGGCTCTGCACTGGCAGGGTCTCTGGTTCTGTTTACTTCCTGCAGCTTTTCTCTTCTTTGCATAAAGGTGCAGGCAGATATACCTGTGAGGCCTCTATTGTCAGCAAAAATTGACTTCCAATGTATCCAGAAGCATAAATAACTTCCTCCTGGTTTCATCCCAAAAAAATAAATTTACACAAAGACCTTTTGTCTGCCTGCACCCACGGAAAGTGCAAAGGGCTCCACTACTGTGTCTTCTATACCTTTATAAATAGACTGTTCCTTTCCTTTCCCTGCTTTCTCACTGCAGCTGAATGACTGCTATTCAGGGTTATTTACTGCCCCCGCCCCCTCAGTACACATGGCATTAAAAAGAAAAAAAAAAGGTTTGATGCAAAATGGTGATTTACGTCAAAAGAACATTGACTGAAACTTCACTTTGGTGCAATTTTTAATGAAAGATACATCTTTGCCCACATACTTTTGCTCAGCATTAACTCGAGAGACTGCAATGTATTGAGTATGCTCTCTAATTTAGGATTCAGTGGTTAATTCTTCTCTGGCCTCTTCTGATCTTTCTGGTAGTGTTCATTGGCCACTAAAAATATGAAGGTGAGATTTAAATTGAGCTCAAGAAGCTAAAACTTTGATCATCAAAGGCTGGTTTTCTTTGGCACAAACTAATAGGCCTTAATGTTCAGATTCCCAGCTGGAGTGATACAGGAAAGTGTCCCTGCAGCAACAGAGGCTTTTTCTGGTGGCATGGCTGATCTCTGGTTAGGGCTGGGGTGATTCAGTCACACTGGAGATTTAAACTTAAGACTCCCTTGTGCTTTCTATGGAGTGTGGCAGTGGTTTAAAATAGAGAATTTGGGATTGTGCATCTTTGATTCTGGTCTCATGTCATCACAGGTGTGGTACTGCTGCTCTTTTCCAACTCCCCTTGCATTTCAGAAGTGCTTCTTCTGTCAGTCTGCACAGTGCTGCTTAAGCTTTTTCTGCCAGTTCCTGTCCTATGGAAAATTCTCCCTTTCATCCTTTGTGTGAGACTTGTTGAAATTCTCATGCCCCCATCACATCACAATGTTCTCTTCTGCTTGGCATGGTGGGTTCTGCTGTTCCAGCTCATCTCCCAGTTGAACTGGATCAAACACAGCTGACCTTCTCAGTCTGCAGACTGACACTGGTGATTGCTCTAAATGGAAACTCTTCTTCCATGGGCTAATTTCATGCTAAACTTCACACTGGCTTTTCTGAAAGTGAAAAATAAGATAATTTATAACTTGCATAGTGTTGATTTGCTACATGTTAGTCTTGACTCAACATTTAACCCAGAGACATGGGGTATGTTCATTTTTACCTCTGCAAAAAGCAAAAGGATAATTTCAGATTTTCATCTGGCTCATTAAAATCAATACCTGTTCTTCTCAAGTTGGGGGTGGGGGGGGGAAGAAAACAAAAACATTCCACCATTTATATTTTTCAGGGTTTCAGTTGGTAATCTTCCCAACATTCGTGAGATCCGTGTTTTTAGAGCATAAGATTGGGTTTAGTTCTGCTCCCAGTTCTCTCTATGGAAGCTCTGTTGTTTACATAAACAGCAATAAAATCAGGGCATAATTGTTAGTATAAGCAGTTAGATCTCTTGCTTTAGTCAAAATTTAAATTGCTTTCTGATAATTTGAGCAACAATCTGGCCTTGATAAATTCCTTTTCCAACATTATTTTATCATCATAATTATTTGCTGTTCTGCTCTGAATCTGCAAATTATCTAATACAGCTATATTTACATATGCAATAAAAACTGGGTAAATTATTATCTTGCCAACAGTAAAATAAATAACACAGTTTGGAAGATTATTCCTGACTTTTTTTGCAGAGCTGTAATAAATAAATACTTAAATGATAGATTATTTGAAAGGCTGAGGATGAAACAAATTTGAGATGGAACACATGGCATATCCATCTCTGCAAAAGTTTTGTATAAGGGTTAATTCCAAATCCATATTTAGATTAGAAATGGAACTGTAATAGATTTTTCATTTTGAAATGTGCTGATAAAATATTTCTCCGTAAAAGGAGTATAGTTTTTGAGTTTGAGCATTTGTAGTTTAGCCAATAAACCTGTCTAAAAGTCACAGTGGATGAAGGTACATCAGTCACATTTTATGATTATGATAGCAACATGGCAAGGAAGTAATATACCAAATAAGGCTTGAAATTGATGGCTGTACCCTTTATAGGTTATAAAGAATACAGACTTGTGAGATGTGGATATTTTCAGTATTGTTGGCAAATTACTTGGCTATTTTGAATACAAATATTGCAAAATCAGATGTAGAATTATTGGCATGCATTTTTGTTTCCAAGAATGTGTAAAAAAAGAAAAAAAAAGCAGATTGAGTACCACCAATCACATGTAGAACAGAAATCCCCACAAAGGCATATTTCAGCAAATATATCTTAGATCCTGCTCTTGTAGTTGCTACGATCTTTTAATTAATATTCTGCACTTACTGATAAAATTTTTGGTTAAAAACATTTTAAATAAAATTAGTATCTGAGAGACTTATGTGAACATATTTAAGTAAAAGTTAGCAAAAGAACTTTGACTTGATTTTCATTTTGTAGTTGACCCGTGAACCTCCATATCACCTTCTAGATTTGGTGACAAGTCAGTACACACTATGAACTGAACAATAAATAATTCATGAGCAGCCTTCACCCTGGCAGAAGTTGAAAAGAGACATGCAGAACTGGAAAAAAAAAAATAAAATAATTCAGATTGGATATGATTTGTGAAATGGAAATGGGTCAGCAATGTCAGACTCCCAATTTCGTTTCCTGCCCCTCCTTCCCTCACATTGGGCTAAAATGCAAACTATGCAAAGTATTGTTTGAACAGGATCTATCTAAACATCTTTCCTAGATTTGTCCAGCCTCTCTCCAACCCCCTAAAATCTAGCAGCAGCTCTGGGGTTAGTAGGACATTTTTCTTTGCTTCGATTCTCAGTTTTCCTTACCCGGGCAGGGTCAGGACTCAATCGCTGCAGTGGTGGTGTGAAAAAATGTGGTTACCCTGCAGAGCTCTGTTGGAATAGGTAATACACCACCTCACTGAGTTAGCACTCTGGGTATTGCATCCATGTGGTCCTGAAGATGCTGTGGACCAAAGGAGGTGATAAAACAGAAAATCCTTCTGCAAGATTCTAGATGTTGTCTTAAACAGGCTTTAGGTGACCCACTCTGGGTCTGCAGCCAAGTCCTGCATCACCTTCACAACTGCCAGGACCATATTCTCTACTCAGAGACCACACACCTAAGTTAGTGGGGGTCATGTCCACACTAGGAAGCCTTGTTGGTGCCATTGTAGTCGTTTGCTACAGTCTTACACCCCTTCCAGCCCAGAGCTGCCCTGGGGCTCAATGGGTGAGGTCTTGCCATTGACACCCTGTGTTTGGCTGTCTCAATAGCCCTTCAGAGCTGTCTCCCTGTGTTCCTTCAGCCTTCTGTTTGATGCAAACCTTCCCTCTCAGACTTGTGGAGGGAGCCTGGCCTGCCATGAAAGATTTCAGCATGAGTGACTGATTCTTGGGTACTTTAAATGTTTGTGGGGTATGGAGTTTTTTCCTGTGCTGCTTCTTCTACTAAATGTCTTTTGAGCTTTCAGGATAAGAAGCCTTACTCTGTAATAAGGTTTGTTTATTGTCCTAAAGAAGCATTAAAGAAAGTGAAGAGCTGTTGGGTTGATTAAGAAAGGACTATGCATGACCATTAACTAGTACACATGCAATGTCTGATTGGTTTCTCTGAGAGAATTAAATGTGGTGCACTTACATTGCACTTACATAAAGAAATAAGCAAAAGCAGGGCAGAATTATTGAAGACAGCAAACCCCAAGTTATCAGGTGAATCAATTCAAGGGGGAGCTGCAGCTAGAAACTCAACATGTTTTTCTTTAGTTTACCGTTACATGCAGATTGCTGCATTTTAATGTCTTCTTCCAACGTGCAGTAATTAAAAGATTACTTTAAATGTCTTGTAAATCAGCGCTAATAACAACCACTGAAGTACTCTTTGCCAGCCTCCTTGCACGGTACTGAAAATAATCAACTCTGTGTGAAGGTAATATGCATGGAATGCAACGTTCCCTTGGGGAACAATTCCTCTTCCCGTATTGCCTTGCCCATACCCTCCAGGTAGACCTTTCTTAGCCGTGATTGTTTTGCAAATAGGATATTGACTTTCGCATTGCTGCTTAGCTACTGCTGTGTAGTATGTGCCTGGGGTGGTGGTTCTTTCCTTTTTTGCTCAGAAAGGCTGTCACGGTACAAGATATTTCCGTGAGTCCTTCACCTGCACTGGCAAATGTGGAAAAAGGTTAGAGCACATGAGCTGTTTGCATAGGATCTCTTTTACCTTGTACATGAGGTGTATAGGAATGTACTTTTTTTTAGCTTAGAAGTTACTTCTGTATTTGGCAGAGCTGTTTGCACCCAAACTTGCTCTGGTGTGCTTCTTAGTGTTATTCTTGAGGGTCTTTTAACTTTCCATAAAGATGCAAACAACTTTCCAGACATGAGAAGAATGGACAGAGGCCAGCTGCACTGAGTGTTCTTGTACATGTTTCTGTTTGCTGGGTAAAGTGTTAACAGGTCATCTGTCTAGAGGCTTCTGTGGTCCTCATTTCCCTGGTGGCACCTTGTAGTTTTCACTGGACTTCAGTCTTGTTTTCTGCAAGGAAGATAAGTTGTTATCTCCATTAATAACCAGGGAAGCTGAGATCCCTGTCAGATCCATAGAATCATAGAACCATAGAATGGCTGGGACTGGGACCTCCAAAGGGCATCTAGTGCAGCCCCCCTACAGGGAGCAGGGACACCCTCAGCTAGCCCAGGCTGCTCAGAGCCTTGGCCAACCTCACCTTGAATATCTCCAGGGATGGGGCCTCAACCACCTCCCTGAGGAGCCTATTCCACTGTTCTACCACCCTCAAGGTAAAGACTCCTCTGCCTTAACTTTTATTCAATGTCCAGGAGTTGAATTGTCTAGAATAGCACAGTTGTTTCCTGATACCTGTTTCATGTAGCAGAACTGAAGCATGTATCACCCTGCGAATATAACTAATAACACTCATTATAAAGGCAGGAGAGGAGAATCTCAGTCCCTGTGCTGAAGTAATGCTAATAGGGCTGACTATTGGCAATTAATTACGTCTTGGAGTCTTGCTGTATATCTTGGCATTTACCAGAACCCCTTACGATTATGGCTCACTTACTTTTTACACTGTGGCACAATATATTGTGCTCTGAAAGCACTAAGTGCATTGAATAACTCCAGAGGAGATTGACTCAAATTTCAAAGTAAAGAAGTAGGAGTTCTGGTGTTCAGAATAAGCCCCAAGGGATCTGAAAATCTTCCCTTGGTTTAAAGAACTTTATAGTTCTAGCTCTTCAGTATTCAATATTCAGACCTCCCTGTAAGGATGCCCAACTCCAGTAGCATATTTGGGCATTCCCTTTTGCTGGGCGAATTCTACTTTGCACGAACAAGATAAATGCAGCTGGAAATGTGAAATGTGAGCTCTGCAAATGGACAAATGGAGCCAGTAATCACTCATCTAGAAAGTGTGCTCACTCCCAAAAGCCATTTAAATCCTGTCTGTTGGAGTCTGGAAAGGCACCACAATGCTAATTTAGCAGGGATGGAATAGCTGTCGACCAAATGCTAAAGCAAAGGGCTTTATAAACTGGAAGTGTGGGCTGTTTAGGAACATTCACAACCCTCTTTGTCCTGATTTGGACATGGTTATAAGTTTTCAAAGAAATGTCTTAGTTTCTTAATTTTCCCTGCAACAGAGGAACTCCATTTAGGATTTTATCTAGTGCAAAGGAGTCCCAAAGAAGTCTTACACATAGTCACCAAGGAGTCAGGGCAGTAGGGGCAGGGAATTTCAGCCTGAAAACTTCAGGTCTTTTGTCACTTAGAATAGCAGAAGGCCTCCACTAAGCCAAATATCATAGCAGGTTACTGTTATAATTTCAAGCCACTAGTAAATTCATTAAACCAATGCATAGGTGTTCTGGCCCGTGTGCACACTATGAATTTGTTGTGTATCTCCTAAATTATATTAAAGATTGATTGAGATGCATTAGCTTCTATTGGAAGTCATCTGACTCAGTGCACTCTAAAACTAATATAAGTCTGTAAATCTATTTAACCTTCCCATTTGGGAATGCATTTTGTTGAATATAGCAGCTTGATGTTCATTAACATTAAAGATAGACTATAATATTAGGTAATGCAGTGCTTCTCCCTTGGTAATGCAGGGACAGCACCTCCTTGATGCTCCAGCTTGACCCTTTGTGTTGTTTTGAGAAGATATCATTTATTTTCACGTTATTGGGATATTTTCTCTAATTGCCCCCTGTACTACTTCTGGATTGTCACCATCTACTCCATCCCCATGGAGATATTTCTGGGAGTAGGGAATATCTACATAAAAAACTTTTGTACCTAATGGTCTTTCATCTTATAATAATAGTTAGTTCGGGATATTGGACTCTAAGCAAAAAAAAAAAATAAAAAAAATCTATCTGTCAAAGTACAAATAAATGTTTATTGCACGGTGGGTATCACCATGGCAGTTTGAATCTAAAATAGCAACAATAGTAACACTAATTTTGTGGTTATATGTGTTGGTTACAGCTACAGAAGTCTTGTTTATATGTTACACATACCAACTTGCTGGTTCAGTAACTGCAGTTTTTCAACCTAGCACAAGTCTGACATACCTCAAGTTCTGGAATTTGTCCGATTTCTCTTGAAAAAGGAAAAATGGAAATGAGTAGCAGTTTTTAAAACATCAGATATGGAAGATAGTGTTTATAAAGCTCTAGGCACAGGACTAGTATAGTTACAGATCCAGAAATGCAATATTTAAGTATTAACATATATAGACCCTCTACAGAACATCAGGATTAACATAATGGACCAAATGCATAAATGGTGTTATACCAGAGATCCTCCTGATGTATGATATGAAAGAAAGAGTGTTCTGGTTTTTGATTTTTTTTTTTTTCTATGTGGAGACTTGTTGCTAAGCAATTGAGAAAACAGCAAGGAAAAAGATATGAAAGCATAATTCACTTTGTAAACAATAAAAATCTTTACAGTTTTAGAAGACGCTGCAGCAATAATACACAACATCAGAAAGTATAAGCTCTATAGAACATCAATATAACATAATTCAGCTTTTTTTTTTTTTGTAAAGAGTATAAGAAGATTGACGATTCTATGGTGATGTAGAATTGAGTTACCATCACTGATATCAATCACTTCACCACCATGATGTGCAGTATCTAAAGCCACAATAAAATTAGTGTTGCACACATGCACATGCTCACAATGAAGATTTATTTCACCAATGGAACTTTATCACATCAAAACTGGTGATAGAGTTTTACAATTTTCAGGTGGGGTCATTTTCTTCACATTAATCCAACTCTGTACAATTACCTCCTTACAGATAGTTTTGCTTTGGTTTAGTTTTTGTTTGGTTGGTTTTGTTTGGGGGTTCCCTCTCCCCCTTTTTTTTTATCCTCAAGAGTGGCAATAAAAATTTATGTTAGAGTGGCTTTTGCCTATGAATTAGTTCATGAACCACTGGTTTCTCAAGGACAGCAGAAAATTAACTACTGCTTGTCCCTAAAGATGGACAGGTTTGGGAGAAGAAATCAGTTGCACCTATTCCTTCCCAATAATAGCAATAGCAATTTCTTGCTTATCACTTTTCCAAATGGTATTGACTCCCTGGTTGGACCTGGGAGTCCTGCACCATTATTCCTTGTACCAATCATTGTCTGATTAAAATGATGTTGTCCTTTTGCAATCAATGGAATGAAGACATTTTACATTAGACAGTTCCTGAGGCAATGTAGAAATACTTCCTTTTCTGCTAGCTCTACTAGTTTCAGTGGACTTCTCATCTAGCTTGGAGGAGAGTTTGAAGACAACAGCATGCTGTTATCTCTTAAATCAGCTACTAGTACATAGAGAAAGGGTGGCACAATCTGTTCTGTTTTCTTTTTATAAAGGATCTAATCTTTTCTTTGAAACTCCTAAATCTGTGAGTCCACATGTCCTCAGTGCTCCTTGGTACTCTAAGATGCCGTTGAAGGAAGATCATTCATGTGTTTTATGCACAGAAATGTAGGAAGAAACACATCTGGGTATGTGAAACTGATAGCACAGAAACTTTTTCTGCCTTTGTAGGTACTAATTAGCATTTCAGCATGAACTACCTTCCTTCTACAAATTTAGGGGAAAAAACACTAACATTCCTCTTTAGATATGGACTGTGGCATTCAGAATGACCTGATTTGTTTATAATAATTTTTTTTCTCTTCATTATCTTTTCACAGCAAAGTCTTCTGGCTGATTTAGAAAAAAAAAAAAACCTTTTCAGGAAACTATGAATCCTTTCTAGCAGCCTAGAAATTGAAAAGTTTTTATTAACATTTTGTCCCTTTTGCCAGCTTCTCTAATTTGCACTTAGCTGAGGGGAAAAGAAAACCACTTAATCCCAAAGGCAGTCTATAATCCTCCTGCTACCCCTCTGGCTTGCTGCCAGTTGATGCTGGCAAGTGCAGAGCAGCTGATGGGGCCAGCCATCCTCATTGCCAAAGCAAACCCAACCGTGGCCAGCACTCTGGGCATCACCTCACCTCAGCAAACCCACGTTGCTGCTACCTTGTCTCTTGCTCTGTTCCTCTGTTGGTTTGCCCCAGCCATCTGATGAGTCTCAGTAGGATGGAATGCCAGGCCTTGCCAAGTTGTCCATATGTTCTCTCCTGGAATTATTAGGAGAGCTTTTGCCTTTGCTGCAGCAGAAAGGAAAACTGCAAACAAGATTGGAAATCCTTAGGCGAGCGACAACCTTTCATGTTTGCCCTGAACAATGAGACTTCTAGTACTAAGCCTTTAATTAAAGGTCTAGAATTAAATTGTAACAAGTTGCTGTGAAACCTTATGATGCTTTGAAATCAATGGCCCAAATCCTGTTGATTGCAGTGAATCTGGGCTTTGGCCTTTGAGTGTCAGGAGGATGGAGCCAGACTCTGCTCAGTGTCATCCAAGAATAGGACAAGGGGCAAGAGGTGCAAACTGGAACAGAGGAGGATCCACGTAAATATGAGAAAATACTTATTCATGGTGAGGGTGGCAGACACTGGAACAGGTTGCCCAGGGAGGTTGTGGGGTCTCCTGCTCTGGAGACATTCCAAACCTACCTGGATCTGTTCCTGGGTGATGTGATCTGGGTGATCCTGCTCTGGCAGGGACGAGATGATCTTTCTAGGTCTCTTCCAATCCCTAACATTCTGTGATTCAGCAATGCTAAGGGTGCTGCACTATCTGTTCATTTGATTAAAAGCCCTACAAGTTCATGGAGCGAGGCCTCAATAGGACTTCTATGAACAATGTGAATGTTTGTTTTTTAAAGTGTCAGTTTGGGTTTTATATTTTCATTAAACAGCAGCAATTTAGATTTTATTTTTCGTGCAAGTCTGGTAATACAGAGTTTGTTTAGTACACAGGTGAACTCATCCATGACAAATTACATGGAAACTATGGAAACACTCTGCTTAATGGAGTACAAGGTCAGGCTCTCTCATGCTAAAATATTAATCGTTCCTCTGCTTTTTTTACACAGGATTGCTTGGGAGGTGGGGGAAGGAGGTTTAGATTAGGAGAACATGGGAAGTCTAAATAATGGAATTGTTTAGAGTTAGTTGAATTAATCATTGTGAGCAAATTACCTGACAAATTTCATCTTTTCCTTTTTAATTAGTTCTCTTTATGCAAAAGGAAGCATTCATTTCTGCAAGTGTTGATCGAATGGTTTTACCCGAGCACATTTCCATTTCTGGAGCACTTGCATCACTCACAGATGTGCCCCTGCATCCCCTGGGACTCGCACAGAACCCTTCTGTACTGAACAATTAACAGCCCAAATGAGGAGATAGGGGTGGCCCCATAGGTGAGCAGGCATCCCAGGCAGGGCCTGAACCTTCAGGCATCTCCTGCTTTTCAGTGGCTTTGATGATGGTGGTTGAAACAAGCATTGTGCTAGAGCATGCCAAAATATTTTCAGGACATCAGACATGGATACTCTCACTTTCCACTCAGCCTGACTGCAGGAGGCTTGGTTAAGTACTGGCTACTTGGACTCATTCCCATAATGAAGTTTTGCATTTCACTTCATGACAGCAATTAGCTGCTCCACAAAGACCTCCTGTCCAACACGCGTTCATTCAGCAGGTGTTTTGGAATCACTGTGGGTGCTCAGCAGAGCAAAGATAATTTTTCATGGATTTTATCTTACATTTATTTGGTTTGGGAGGGTTTTATAAGATTTCAAGTTGTTTCTTCCCTTCAGTATTTTCTGATGAAAGTAGGGCCAGGTGTATCCTTTCAATACTGGGATAAACCAAACGTTTGTTATTCAGTCTAGTGTATAGTGAAACAAAACTGTATACTTGAAATCATATCATATAAAACTACTGCTGTGAAGAAGAAATGTTGCTCATCTGCCACCTGTATCTTTCTTGCTTGGTCTTTTTCCTGAGCTGAAAGTGATACAGTCAGACCTGATTAAAAAAATGAATCCTATATTCAAACTGGGGAGTTTTATACAGCTTAGAAATGCAAGCTTATCACCCTCAGTCTAACTTTATTTTATGCCAATACTTCATATAATGCAACAGAATAGGCTGTACTGAGTAGTTTGACCTCAATAGGATTTCAGAATATACTTGAATGTTACTCTGATTTCAAGTTCACAAATACAGTTAATTTTGAACATGTCATTGAAACAATGTGTTCACAGCTACACTTTGCTATATGGGTAGGATTTTTACTTTTTTTTTTTCTCTTCTTTAGAGAGGCAGAAAGGGGAAAAGTAACTGAAACTCCACTACCAGTAGCTAGGACTCTAGTTGGGTTGCAGGAGACAGCTCTCTATGGTCAGGACACTGCCTGCATCAGAGACCTCTGATGTGTGAGAGCTTGGCTGTGAACCAGACAGACTCAGTGTGCTGAAACTCAACCTTTACCATTCTCTCCTGTTTATCCTGAGGAGGAGAAATAAGCAAATCTATTTTTACATGACCATATTTCCCTTCAGAAAATTTCTCCAAAGACCTGTCTTTATCTGTGCTCTTTATCCATGAAGATAAGTAATACAACTTCTAGAACAGGTCCAGTCTTAGAAATTTTGCGAAGTGACTGGACAGTAGATGTGTCCACATGAATTTCATGAGCCATGAAATACTTATATTTCTGCCTGGAGGATTTTGTGTGGAAAGAAGGGAGGCCAAAAATTGCTAATTTCTATGCAGCTGTATTCTCAAGCATACATGTGGCAGTGTCTGATGGGACTGGTTTTGGTCTGTATGTTATGTTGCTCTGACAGGACTGTAAATTTTTTTTTTTTATGGTTTCGCTCCATGATGCTTTGTTGTTTTGTCTGACACTAATTTCTCAGTTTTATATTAGAACACTAATATTCAGTTTAATATTTCAAACAGTCATAGAAAATACCACTTTCCTTATCAGTTATTTCTGTAAATTTGGTTTCTTCTCCACTCTGCTGGTCTATAGACTATTGTTCTCACTTTTATATGAGCTAGAAACATATGACTTTTTGTCACAAATATACTCACTACTCTCTAAGGCCAGAAAACTTGAAGAGATCTGATTTTCTCTAGTCTTCCCATTTTGGGTTATAGACACACCTGATGCTTTTCTTTCTGAAGCTGCTTATATGGGATGAATGATGCATGCAGTGAAACAATAACTTAAGCCTAGGACAGAATTTGGTTGCCATTAAGATTCCTATGATTAGACCCTCTGGCATGTATATCTAGAAGGACCATGAATCATCCACTTCAAGATTTTTGTAGCTGAAATTCACTTCCCTGCGGGTTGATTCAATATTGCCACAGCCTTATAAGGCAAGTCAAATGTTAACTTCTTGGCTGTGAGTTCACCCACCTTTTATTCAATGAAAATAAGCTCATATTGAGCATGATTAATAACTTCCCTATGTGTTGATTACAAATGGATCTACACTTATCCTACTCTCAAACTTAAACTAAAAGTATTCCCAAAAGATGGTATAAACTTGTTCTCCTTCTGCTACCTCCTTTACCTCCATCTCAGCAACCTCCTTCTCTAGGCAGATGGTTCCCACCCCCTCCCAGCTCCCCTTGACACCCTGCCAACACCATGCCCAACCACCCTTGTCATCTGTCTCTTGTCTCTAACCCAGTTCCCTCAGATATGACAGACTACAGTCTCCTCCTTTTCCCTAAAAAGAAACACTGCACCAGCATGCCAATACTCAGAAAACCTGGTCAAATAAATGTGGTTGGGGATCAGAGAGGGGGTGGAAGGCTTCCCTGGGGAAGATTTCTGACTTCTCAGCCAATAAAACCAGAAACTGTCAATTTCTAGGCTATTTATTTCTTCCTGTCCAAAAAAAAAAAAAATGCAAACACATCCTGACTTTCTTCTCCTGTGTGATTAGAAATGTTGCTGAAGCACAACACAGGAGCTCTGGTTCAATGCCTGGTGCATCCTTTCTCTCCTGAGGCTTTCTGAACCTTCCCTCCTCACAGTGCACCCTGCTGAGCCTCCTAAAACCTTTCTATGCTTCCCATAGGAAACCCAGCCCAGAGAGCATGTGGCATTTCAACATCATGCCAGTCACATGTCATATTTTTGGCTGGAATCTGAGAACTTTTCAGAATCCAAATGCTTTGGTTTTCCATTTTCTCTTGTAAGCTGAATTTTTTCAAGAAAAGCAGACTGTCTCTTTTTATGGAAATAAACCTCCAAAACCAAACAAAAACCACTAAGAAATTCTCAGTCCCTTGATTTCTGTTGAAAATGTTTTGATCAGCTTCAGTAATAAGTTGTCTGCTGCTGTATGTAAGGTAGCCATAAAAATGTGTCTTTTCTTGAGACATCTCTCTAAGAACTGCTGGCTCCAAGCTCAATAGGCTTTTAATCTTTAGTTCTGCTGCATTCATCTGATCATAGTACTCCGGTCATCTTTGCTTAATAAAGAATGTCAGGTTCTCATCTCCCAGCATTAGGCCTGTGCATAAACTTTTGTAAATTTACCTGGGTAATTTATAATTAGGGTGGTAATATATCTTTAATACAGCATCTTCATATAACATTTCACATTTGGAGTTAAACACATACAAAATGGGACCACCTTTGCCCTTCAACTTGTATCTATAAACTACACTTAATCCAGTGCCTCCTGCTGGCACATTGGGCTTTCAGTGATTTGTTAATCAACACTTTGTCCTTCCCTTCCATTGATCCCTTGTTTGTTCAGTGTATTTTACATTCCTTAGTCCTACAGTGATGTGGCTCCTTGGCTGTGTTTGGCTTAGTGATACTGGAGAAAGCTTGTTTAAGTAACACTTAAGATTTTCCTTGTCTCTTTAAGACCTCGTTATGGAAGCTCTGTCAATAGGGTGGTGTTAGTACTGCACAGGGTTGCTAAGGAGGCACTTCTATAAACTTCTGTTGTGACCCCAGGTGAGGGAGCATAAGAACTCAAGAAAGAGGCTGCTATAATTTGTCACTGTGTCATATGTGTATCTGATATCACTTGAATAAATATTTACTGGTACCTTAAAAGCAAGCTGGTGGGTGTAGAGAGATGCAGTCGTGCTGCATTTATCAGTGTTGTGGCATCTGTGGGGCTAGCTGCTCTTTGAGTTTCAATTTTGCTTTACTTTTATCTCCTACACATAGAGCTATCAATGAGAATTGTGAGCTTTTGGTGGTGAATCCGTGCTAACGTTTGAAAACCTCACTGATTCCATTTATAAACCTAATAGAGGCCTTCGAAGCAGTCAGTGGCAAACTGAGCAAGCTGCTTTCTTCTGAGACATTGAGCTGTTATCAAAGCCTATAGGGCTGAAAATCCCATCATAAAAAAGCATAGATGTGCACTCCATCACTTTCAAAAGCAGCTTGGTGTCTTGGGCGCAGCTGATAAACTGAAGACTGAGACTTTTGCTCTTAATCAATTTAGGTAAAAAATCACCTCCTGTATTTCATTTGATGCTAAAGCTGAGACAGGCAAAATCATGAAAGTGAGAGGTGAGTCAGGGAGGCAGTGCTGTTGTTTCCACAAAGCTGAAATAATGATCGACCAGGCTGGGTTCCCACTTTCTCTAGAATTACTGAAGTTCTCAAGGAGTGAGTTACATCAAAGGCTTTAATGGATTTGTTTTTGTGTAGTTCACCCAGGAAGACTTTTTTAATATGTTGCTGACTTTCAGTGACTTTTATCACTAATTCTGCTTTTGCATTTGTTTCAGTCTGGACAATGGAAATGTTATTGATCTATTTCTAGCCACAAAATATTTTTTTATTAGTATTGTTATATAGCAGCCTCTCAATAGCAGTGGGAATTGAGAAGAAATTTTAATCTGTGGGACTTGATAAACTTCACCAAACACAACTGCTTATATTTTGTATTTAAATTGCCTGAAGGGGAAAAAATTTGTCTTCCTTAGCGTGAACACAAAAAATGTCACATTCTTAACATAGATGTAAAATGCAGAAACAAACTTCTTGTTATAGACTGGGACCTGTGATCAGGGTCTTTATCTTTCCTAAAACTCTGAGGAGTTAAAAAGAAGGGGAATAAGTAAAGTCTATCCTTCAGCAGCAGTTTCTTCTGGGATGCAGTCTAACCAGCTTTGTTTAGAAAGCTTCAGGCTCCATGATGTAATTTTAATGACATTTAAATTTAACATTCATATTGCAGAACAAAGAGAGAGTTGGCCTCGTGCAGCAAGGCTTCCTGTTTCCATGCAAGGGTGAAGGCAATAAAGATTCTGCTCCTGGCACTGTGGATAGTGTCCAGAGAGACAGTCAATGCTGCAGGTGAAAACAGCTCCCCACTTTGCCCCCTCATCATTAAATAAATATTTGGCAAATTAATAAAGTCTTATTGTTTAAGCAGGTAGGTTAGAATAAAAAGGGAGAAAAGTAATTTGAAAAAGAGTTTGTTATTGCTGAGGCAGCAACTCTGCTGCTGTCCTGAGTGTGATAAATAACACTGGGGGAAGTGGGAGCAGACAGTCACACCACCCTCAGAGAGTGCAAGTGTCACCAAATGTGTAGATATTATTTTTCTATTGAAGACCAAAGAGGTCAGTCTAGGAATCAAGAATTTGGATAACCCATATAGCTAATGCTTCCTTTCACTCCCATCCAAAGACCTGCTCCCAGCAGCTCTCCAGGGAATTGGACTGCACCAGTTGTACCCATCCTAAGCCAGTGGGGACCTGATTTCTGCCTGCTCTGCTCACTAGATGGCATATTCCCATTGCCTGAATCTGTCCTCCTCAACAAGATTCAAGAGGTCTGTGTAGCACTGAGCATCTGTTGGTGGTTTTGCCTCTGTTCAGAGATGAGATGTGGGTTTGTAGCGAGGCACAGAAATGCTCTGAAAAGTCTATTTTGTGAGCCTGCATTGCTGCCAAAAAGCTGGGGTCTTACCCTCCACAGTCTTTATCCTGTCTTGATGTTTTTTCAGCCCAGTTCACCATGTCCCTGCCCAGAGGGCTGAGGAGGCAGAAGTGGGACAGGGTGGTCTTAGTGCAGGAGCAGGTAGCTGGGAGTGTGAGGATGGGTACTCCAGAAAGGCAGATTTGGAGACACAGGCAAGGCATGAAGGGACATGTGATCCTTGGGTGTCCCCGACCAGCTGCTGTTGGTGAGGAGGTGAAAAGAGGTGGAAATTAGTGAGGCCATTGCTGGAATAACGTGCAGTTCTGGTGGCCACCTTGAAAGAATAGATTGGAAAACTTGGAAAAGAGTTAGAGAAATGACCCTACACCTGAGATTGTGCCCTGGAGCTTGAAGGTTACTTTACCAGCTCTGTAGACACGTGGCCTCTTAGAATGGAGAAATTGGTTTCTAAATTACTGAAGACAGAATGTGACCAAGGAAGTGGAAGAAGAAATTCAGCCAAAGTCTGCTGGAAACTGTCAGTAAGGATCATTCCCAACTGAAACTGCTTAGAAGGGGATATATGGGATCATCACCACCCTACTCTTGACTGAACAGCCTTCTAAACATGGACAAGAGCTTAAAAAAAAACTGTGAGTTTGATGCTAGTTTTGAGGTGGGCGATCCTGGGTCCACAAGCTGTAAGGTGGTACAAGGCTCTAAAAAATTCTGTATACTTCTTTAGAGGGAAGACTTCGTTGGACACAGTATTTTTTTCTTTACATACTTGAGATATTTCTCTGTGTCTTGAAATGAATAAAATGTTAATGTTATGTTATTTTTCATTTAAAATTGCAACCTTTGAGATTCCCCCCCCCCCCCTTAGAAACTTATTCCTTTTCTTTGTTTTTATGTCCTGGAGGTTTTCTCTCTCTTTTTTTATTTATCATCTCATATTGCTATGGTTTGAAGATATACAGCAGTGACGCAGGCTGCTGTTGAGTTTTGATTCTTTGACTGGTTTCTATTTTTAGACTGCACTGAAAGCAAGCAGCAGCAACTGTATTGGCCCCAATATAGAGCACATTTTTTGTGAGAAGCTGCAATGTGAATAATCTAGGAACTGTGTAGAACGTTATCTTTTTAAAGAACATACTCTACCTATGGAAGTGACAAGTCTTGCTGTGGCTGCTCAGATCCCCCATGACCAAACTAATCCAGAATTAATATTAGCTCAACATCCTCCCTGAGACACACTGTGACCAGCTGGAGTAGCTCACCCTACACAAAGTGGGGAACTATAGATGTTCTTCTGTCTTACCATGAAATGCTTAGCAGGCACTGGAGCACATATGTAGTGCTTTGAATGTGGATGACCTAACCAGCCCAGAGGATCAGCCTGCCTGTCTCTTCTGCCCAAAGTTTGATTAAAAAGTGGAACATCTCCTCCAAGAGGGGAAGAGTCTGGCATCTCAATCCTCTAAGTAATTAGAAGTGACAGAAGAGCCAGGTATTAACTCTTCAATCTGAGCTGGCAGAGCAGTGACTCTCTCAGCTTGACAGAGCCAAGCTGAGCATCCTTCATGCAATTGGTTATTGTGTCTTTTCTTTGATCAAGCAAAAAAAATATTGAGTCCTAATTTTCTCACCAGGTATGATGGGAACATCTGGGGGTTCCCAAAATTTCCATTCTTCAGAACACTTAACATTTTTAAAAATTGCTGCTCAGTAGTTGGTGTAGCCTTTTACTATTGTTTGTGCTTTAGAGGAATCAGGAATTCCCAGTTCTACCTGTTCATGCAGCCACCTTCTGTCTAGCTCAAACTCCCCATAGGAGTAACCTCCACTTGGGATAAATAAAATGAAATGATTTTCCTAGCAGTTTCCTGCATAAAAGGCTTTACCTGTGAAATATTTCTTGAAATTGATTTTCCTGATATGTGATTTTCCTTTTTTAAACTTGAATTCCCTCTGAGGCTTTGTCTGTATTTTTCCCTGGATTATATGAAGTAAGAAAGTTTTAGCTGAGCTGCTTTTCAAGAAGGAACATCACTACTAAGAAAGATTTTGTCTGAGGTTATAATTTCTGCTATTTAAAAATATTCTTAAAGTCTGGATCCAAAAGAATAAAACAAAAAAAGGTGCTAATAATGGTGATCAGGGCTAAATGATTGGAAATGCAGATTGAACTGTGGTATAATGTTTTGAGTAGATTAGAAAAGATGCCTTTTCCCAGCCAGTGTGAAAACATCCATGGCAGGCATTTAATGGTAAGGCACAGCTCCTTTAGCTGTGTAAAACTGCCCCAGGTGAGGGAAGACTCTTTTGCAGGCTATATTACTCCTCGCATTTTCTTTTCACTCCTCTTCCCAGTTGTGTTCCCAGGTCTTGCCTTGTTCTTGTGGATATTTTTTAGCAATTAATGTTATTGAGCAGACCATGTCCAGGTTGCAAAGGGCAGGACCAGACCCTTTCCTTGGGTCAGATGTGGCCCAGGACACCTTTGTAAGCATCTATCAGGCACCATGAGATTTACCTGAGTGACAAACCTTGGTGTGCACTCAGGCTCCTTCATGCCACATGGAGAGATCAAACATAGTCCAGGTAGTGAACTTGAGTATCTGACAGTTCTGTCACCAGCAAATATCTTTGTAAATGCCTAGGGCACATTCTGCTCTATCCTGCCTGGTACCCCTTTCCATAAGGAAATATGTTGTGAAGGTCTGAGGGAGATTACTGGTACCTGTGGGTGGTGAAACGGGCAATATGTAGGGTTAGGTATAGTAGTGTATTGATAATCAATCAATAATTTGGGTTGGAAGGGACCCCTGGAGGTCTTCCAGGCCAAAACATGCACAGCTTTCTGGATGCAGCATCTCAGGCACGGCACTGAGGGGAAAGATGACTTCTCTTAACTTGTTCTCTATATTCATTTGGTCTTTTTTTTTGCTGCAAGAACACACTGCTGATAAAATAAAGAAGATATAGATAAGAGGTTTGCATCTGGTTGAGGAGGATGAGGCACAGTGATTCAGGAGGTCATGCACTGGGAACTGTGTTTGCATTGCTCATGCCCCCACTGCCCTGCTAACACGAGCATCTGGGTATCCCTCGGTGTCCAGAGAAAATGCAGCCTCCTCTTAGGCAGAACTTGAGGGATTTGCCACATTAGGGACAAGCTCCAATGCAGATGTTAGAGGTACAGATGAGAGAGGGGAGCACTGGTGAGAGACAGCCTGCCCCAAAGCACAGATCTGTGTGCTGCTGATGTACCAGACTGCAGACCAGTGCACAGCACAGTTACAGGATTAGCTTGTCCCACTATCAACCTTCTCCCTTGGTGTTTGATGCAAATCTTCCTTCTCTCCAAAGGAGCTTTTTGTTTTCACCTGTAGTTGCCGTTTGGCACCTCATCCAACACAGGGTCTGACTGTATAGCCCTTTACTTTGTTTTAGACCTGGAATTAGGTGCCTACCCTTTGTGTTTGCCACATGAGCTCCTGAGACAATAAGGTTTGAGGCAGATGCCCTTGAGGAAGGTTACAATGGAAAGAAAGACCAACATTTCATTCTTCTGCTGGGTTTTTGCTGTTGCCCAGAGCCACAGATGGGAGTGACTGCTAGAATAGTGTGTGAGAGCAGCACTGTTGGGGAAGTTTATTTAATGCATCCCTGACTGTGGCTGGAGCTGTGGATAAGCAGAACACCAGAGAGCAGGGTAAAGGGTCAAACCCTGTGTATCCTCCCCAGGGGCTGCATCCCTTGAGAGTCTGCACGTGCTCAGGGGTATGAGGTTTGTACTTCCCTGCACCAGAAGGCAGTGGACCAGAAAGCCATCATTTAAATCCAGGAGAGTCTGTTTATAATACCCCATTCTTGGCTTCTGCCTAACATGGGCCAGAGAATTCCTCACAATAATTCCTGCCTTGTGTATCACATCCCAGCCTTTGTTTGAGCTATAACAGATCTCTCAGAAATAGGGATTTATTTGTGTTTTAACAACACTATAAGGTGCAGGATTTGCAGCTTCCATCAGTAGTCTTTTTATTCTAATCAAACCCCTGAGAGAACAGGTCTCAGACTATTCCTGAATAAGGTGGGACTTTATGAAGTATTATTTAAAATAGATTTTCTAACTATTAGGAGTTTAATCTTAAAATTCTTCATCTGGAAAAAGATGAGTTGACCTCAGAAGCAGACCTGGCAAGCTCTGTGGGTCCATTTAATTTCACCTTTTCCTCTGGATAGCTAAGAAATGCTATAACTTACAACTCTGCTATCTTAAGGTTATTTTTATATCCATTAGCATTTCCAGTAATGCAAATATGTGACTGATGTTGATGCTGTTAATTAATCATATTTATTATTTTAATCTCCTTTGGTAATCCACAGTCCAGCTCTTATGCAGATGCTAGTCAGGCAATAAAACCCCCCAGCCCCAAAAGATGAAATCATGATGGATGGTTCTGTCTTGCAGCACTCATTGCCTATGCATTTCTTGATAAATGCAGTGTTTTTTCTACATCATTGACGAGCAGCATAAGACTCCTTTTTTTCCAGTAGCTTTTAAAATGCCATCTTGCCATTCCTTTCTTCCTGAATGCAGCCTGAGATCTGGTTGAGGTTTTGCCTTGGAGTATCCTTCAGGGCTGTGCCAGACCTGAACATGCTTAGCCCAGGCTACACCAACCATCTCCCAGTTCAGATGCAATAATTTAGCTTCTCTGCTTCCCTGACAGCTTTTGATACCTCCGTGGTTAGCAGGTGTCTTTGGTTATCAAGATAGCCTTGATAAACTCTGAATCTTGGGGATAATGTGCTGATATTCCCCCTGCCTTTGAGGGAAACAGTGTATGGCTGAGAGGGCAGTAACTCATAAGTGTCCTAAGAAGGAGCAGGATAAAGTCACTGGCTGAAGGAGTTCTCTGAGAAGCTGTTGAACTGAGGGATCTTATTAGGAGGATATTTGTGAACCCTGTGCACATCAGGGATCCTTTAATATCCACACTGCAAATGTGACAGTGCTAATCTGTGTGTGCAGTTCAGCCATGTGGTGCATGAGGGCTGGGCTTGCAGGACTCCTGAGAGTTATTTGTTCATCTACAGCAGCTGTCTAGAGGCCAGGGGTTGAGCAGAGGTTGCCTCACACATTTGGGTAAACCTCTTGAGTGGATTGTTTTCAAAATACCCTGAGCTGGTATGTATGCATTATAAGGAGTTCCATTATTCTTCAGGATATCAAACCATCAAATCAATCTCACTTCTCTTTCTGTCTGAAGGCTGAAGGTCTGAGCTCTGGAGGACTCCTGGCACAAAGGAGGTGCAAAATCTCAGTAGTGTTTGAGCTACGTAAGCAAACAGAAGAAAAGGAGCAGAAGGAAAGTTTTTGCAGAAATGTGTTACTCAGAGACAGAGAGATTGATTATTAAGTCCCCTGCAGTGGCAACATTGCTGTATTTCATTCCCATGGCTGGAGCTTCATCATAAACTCTGCTGTGTGGTGTTTCAAAGCTGTTTGCTGTGAGTGAGGGCAGAGCTGCATCCCCCTGACAGCAGAGCCCTGGTGGAATTGCACCGGGGAATGTGATGTCAGTACCTGTGAGGATCTTTCCACTGGAGTTAACTTCATTAACTGCTGACCTCACTTCTGGGAATTGCTCATGCCAAATTAACACGTGCCTCACAAGACTGCTAATGTGATCACAGCTGAAAAGCTTCTGGGGATAAACATGGGATCTGAGATTATACCAGAAATTCTGCAGTATCTTCTTACTAGTTTAAACTGTGGTGGTGATTGTACTCCATGTCCTTTTTCTTTTTCTTCTTCTTATTTTTTTCAATGAATGAAAAAAAAAAGTCTTTAGCCACTTTTACAGCACAGCCAAGTGTCTTACCTGGTTACAGAACACACCCTTGGTGGAAACACCTTTCATATGCCAGTTCTGATGAGAGAACACACTCCTTTTCACAGTGAAGAGTCTTTAGTGACAGAGATATGAGAACAAAATTTTTTTTATTATGATAATCCAGAACTGGATTATAGTACCTGAAGTATTTAAAAGCTATGACACAAGGGTCTCCTAGAGCCTCTGTCATTCATTTAAGTCTAAATGTCTCTCCAGGTTTTTTACAGTTTAATAACTCTCCTTAAACACATATTTAAACTGCTTCAGGAGAAGCATTATATAAATGATATTTCAAACCTCACCTTTTCAGTGCCCACTGAGCAGAGACAGTAAATGCACAACACATCTGCATGGTAAGAAGAAAAAGGAGTTGTTCTAGCTGTAAAACCATTCTTGCTGGACCTCTAAGATGCTTTGTCATTGTGGTATGCTGTACAAGTGTTAGAGTAACACTGAACTTTGTAGTGAGTCTGGTTTAAAGCAAACCTTCAAAAAATTTTTATAGCTGCTCTTTTGTTAACCCAGAAGCAATATTCCACTCACAGGACCAAATTCACTCACTTCACCCAGGTGAAAGTCTTATCTTTTCCATTATGCAAAAAGGTCAAGAAAAGAGCTTCTACCATCAACAGGTAGCATACATACCCTGGCAACCTACATATTAACATTATATATTATATATTCTGCACTGACGTTAATAAACCTTGTCTGACCAAGGTTACCATCAAAATCCATGCATTTCCCTGCAAGTATTTGGTTTCAGTCAATTTCTGATGAAAAATAGAAGTTATTTTACCTCTTTCTCCAAAGTTTCCAGACAGGTGCCCTAATTACATGTCTAGCAGAAGATCACAAATCTGGTTAAATACTCAGTCGTAACAGATGAGGTCTGAATCTTTGAAAGATGCTCTGTGTTTCCAAACTTCAGGGTGCATAACCCAGGATATTGCATAAGTATGTAGGCTATCAATGGCAAAGAGAGCACGGGATTTTCTTAAAATAGACAGAAAAATATAGAAAATTATATGTCAGCAAAATTGTCTCCAAGCATGTTTCGGAATTTTCCATGAGGCATCGGGGATCTTTGACCTAAGCTCAAAAAAAATGATTCTGCCTTTCGTTGTGTATCTCAGTCACAGAGCGACACTTTAGGTTCACTTCAGCAGTCTGTGTCATCAGAATCCAGCATGTGCTCTCCTGTGACAGCATTTGATCTCTCATGTTTTAAAGAATGTCAGTAATTGCATCTATTGCATCTTTGAGATAGTCCCAAGCTGACACTTCGGGTTCACTGCAACCTGAGTTGCTAACATGGGGTGGAAGGTGAGAGAAAGTATCATAAAGCTGTATTTTTAATATTGATGTCTAAACAAGTTTGTTTCAAATTAACAACAACAAACAAAAAAACCCAAAGAAATCCAAAACACTGTCAAAAACCCCAAACCAACAGAATATGAACAAAATGCCTAGAATCAGATTTTGAAAAATTCAATAAAGCTCAGGGACTTCTCTGAACTGAAATCACTGTTAGCCCTTATTGGACATCCACTGAGGTTATAATTTGAATGGGTAGGTCAGTGTATTTGAAGTTCTGATGTCTTCAATAACCTCTGTGAACCAGGTCTTTAAAGGAAATCTTCACTACAATGACAGATCTAAATAGAGTGTAGAGAATGCCACCTGGCTGCAACATCTTGGTGAATTCATTAGGAAGGGCTGGGAGATGTGGTCTTTCAGAAGAATGAGTTATAAGCCCAGTGAAAGAGCATTCCCTCATGTTCATAAAGGCAATGATGACATGTACATCTTTGCTAAACTTGCACTTCCTCTGCAGTCTCGTATGCAGGCACTGGAAATTCAAGCCAAGCCAAACCCAGACTAGCAGCAGACTGTTTTTCATGGTGATGGCAAGTGATCACTGCAGCAAATGCAGAATGCTCTTGTCAACTGTCTGCTGCTGGCATCTCATGAAATGAGACTAGCTGTTCTTCAGAAAGGATCTATTCTTGAAATGGGGAGAAATCCCAAGAAATTATTGTTTCTATATTACATAGAAACCCTCACTAATAGCAGCATTTCCCCTTGATCTTGTAATCTCAAGATATTACCACATGGTATGGCTGTACCACCAGGGAGGGCTGGCTATGGGGTAGTGGGAATTAAGACATTTTCACTGCTTTGAATTTGCATTCAGAGAGCATTCTCTCTAGCTTTACTGCTGCTGTCCTGCTAATAGAAATGCCCTAAACATTTCTCCTCCTCTTCCCATGTCCCTCGAGGGGCATGATGGAGTGAAAATGTTCTCTCTGTCCTGTGGCTGCACCTCCTGAAGGCTTGCCTGAATGCACTTGCAGGTGAAGGGGGATGAGAGACACTAGAGCAGATATTCCCTTCCCCTCCTTTGCCACACGTCCAGATTAATCTTGTCTCTTGCATTTTGTTCAGGTGGCAGGAGGGTTAGCATTGAAAGCAGTAAGGATCACTTCTTTGGAGTTGTTAGCAGGTAGCAAGTCAGGATAGACCAACACAAGTCCTGGCAGATAGTGATGGAGGAAAAAAGAGGGCAAGGGAATGGTACAGGCACTAGCAATTCTCCTTCCTGCTTTAAAATGTTCTCACTAGTCCTGCTCAGGCTCCATTCGCAGCTAAGGATGAGTATTTGGTACTCACTGTTTTTGACCAGGCCATGAGTGTTAGAGCTATGATGAGGTTTGAGGTAATGAGGACCTATCAGGATAATTTTGTCTCTCTTCTGTGCCTTAGATAGTTTTCTACAAACAAATGAGAAACAAAAGGTTATATAGATAAACTTAATCATCTGAATCTGTTGGGGTTTTTTTTTGTGCCCTCGATATTGTAACATCAAAGCACCACACCCCTGCCAGCCATTAAAATGTCAGATTTGAGGGTCATTGAAATCAGCCTTATCAGCTTAATCAGGAGCCTTTACAGAGCAGCACAAAGCTGCTCTTCCCTTTGTTTACATGATTTATTTTTTAATAAGTGTGACCAAGGCTGCTATAAAGTCTCCCTGAAGCCTTCTCTCCTCCAGGCTGAACAACCCCAACTCTCTCAGCCTGTCATTGTAGGAGAGGTGTTCATTTTGTGGCCCTCTTCTGGACCCACTCCATCAATATGGCCTCATGTGTTTCCATTCTGGAAAAATAAAATAAAATTAACCTACTCTGTGTGGTCAGCTACCACCTCTTCATCATGAGATTCACCACAGCCAGAGTTGCTTGGTCCTGGGTGGCCCTTGCTGCCCCCTTTCTGCAGCTCTGCCAGCTCCACCTGGAGCTCAAGTCATCAAGCCCAGCAGTAATTTTCAGCTTGGGCTGCAGCCAGCAGCGTCTCAATGTTGAGGGACCAGTGGTTTGCAGCACACAGCTGTGCACCCAACTTGATTGCTTTCCTGTAGCAGTTGTAGTTAGACCAGGTACCTCAGGCCACGGACAAGTCACAGGTCAGGCTGGGATACAGTTAGCATGTACCAGAGGACTGCATCTCCTCTGTCTTCCCATCTTTTCTCTCCTTTGGAATATATGACTATTATGCTAATCTTCATACAAAGGTGAGGTTTTAAAGAGGGAAAGGATAGCCACAGGGAAAGCAGATGATTATGAGTGAAAAATACACAAGTGAGAAAGGCACCTGATATTCTAAAGCATTTTCAAATGTTGAAAAAAAAAAAAAGTATAATTTGGGGCATAAGTTGAAAGAGTGCACAGGGAGCTTTTAAAGTGTAGGGCTTGTGCTTACATGAAGGATTGCCCTTTTGCCTCTCTGATCTTGGCAGCCTCTAGAAGCAGTCATATTCAAATGGCTGAAGGATTAAGAAAAGAAGTTCCATGTGGTGGACAAAATAAGGATCACATTTGCCCTTTCCTTTCAAGTCTTCCTTTTTCACTCTGAGTCTCTGCTAAATAAACAAATCCTCACACAGTGAGCTACCATTTATTAGTCTGCATTTCTCACACAAACTTGCCTCTTCCGTGCTCAGTTTAGCGAGCCAGAGAGACAATTCTGAAACCCTGGGGAAACACAATTGTGCATCTAATTTCCTAGAGGTGAAGGCAAAGGTTTTCAAACAGATCTGATGACTGTGGGCAACCACTTTGTGAGAAACACAAAGGGAACCTGAAACTCAAAAAACGCTGAGCCTTTTGAAAGCTGTCCACTTAGATGGAATTTGGTGGAGAAAGAAAAAAGGTTGGGGTTTTTTTTTCCCCTTTTTAAGCTTGCAGATGGAGCTCAGCTCTTTATGAGAGCAAGGGCTGAGTAGCATGGCTATGAGGCAGACAGGGCTGGTAGGCTGTGTTGCGACTGCCCCAGATAGATGTGTTGATCCCTTGGCGTGAAGCATCCTCTGCTGTTCCCGGCCCAAACAGCTCCTGATCACAGACTAACAGCTTAGCTGTGGTGTTGATCATCATAACACTCAGGGAAGGTTATAAAGGAGCCTGCTTTTTATCAGAGACTGAACTGGGGGAGTTCATTTTCCTCTAATTGAGCCAAAGTTTTCAGACCACTTTTATTTATCTTATTGCACAAACTCATTCCACTTGTGTGGCCCTGAGACTGAAATATTTGAAGATTACCCTGTGTTTGCTAAATATGTACAAGCTGGTTTGAAGAGCAATGAAGACAGAAGCCTCAGATTCCTCTGCCTTTTGTGCTGAAGGATCTAGAGGCATCTCCCAAGTCATAAATACCCTGTACCACTGAAGTGTCAGCATTTTTAGGAGTGCCATATACTGTGCAGCTGCAGGTACAAGGATAAGTAGCCAAAGGATGAGTGAAATCATATCCTGAGGACATGTTCTGTGAACCCCTGAATGACTATGGAGCACAAGATGGATTTAGCTCTCGACTGAAGCTGGTTAAACCCTTGGTATTATTCTTCTAGTCTTGGGAATACTGAAGTACTGGATGGACTGTGCCAGGGTTTCAACTTCTGCCTAAAAGGCATTGATAAATTTCAAAGATGAAGTGTGGTAATGATACCAGGTGTTTTGCCGTATGGATCCTGGTGGAGCTAGGAAGTAGTTCTCATGTTTCCACCACCATTATAGTTCTTTGTTTGCCTCTTGCTTTTTAAAAGTAACCTCCTGATAGGTCTGCCACCAGATCAACCCTAGATCTCCAACAGGCAGCACTGCTCACAGCATATGAAAAGCCTGCAAGGGAAATATTTTGAAAATGCTGCAACTTACTGATAAAAGAATATTTGTGGTGCTTCTGCCAAGAATGAGTAACTTGGTTTGACTATGTATGTTCACCTAGAGCCTGAAAAGCCCAAGGAAATTAGGACCAGGCAATCCAAATCATCTCTCTCCTGTGTTCCCAGCTACCACCTGCCCCACTGCAGGGACAGTCTGGGGACACTGACCCCATAAGACTGATGGCAGCATAGGCTTGTAGGGGTGGAGCTGGGTGTTATTCTCAACTCCCATCACCAGTTTACCACACTAGTTTTGGCATTACCTGCCTGTTTGTATTGCCTTATTAATGCAACATAGGTAACATCCAACACTTTGCTTCTGAAGTGCTCTGAACTCAGAGTATTTCATTATCGTTCGGAAAATATGGTTATTTTCTGCTGTGGTAGAGAAGCAGCTCGATGTTGCAGTGAGATGACAAGGGGTGATGTAGCAGATACAGGCTATGTCTGGCTCTGGCAGCCTCTCCTTGAGGAATGTGTGAAGAGGGCAGCCACGTTCATCTGTCAAGAGGAAGTGTTTTTGGAAGGGTTGAAGCTCTTTGAAAAGTTAGAAGCCATTAATTTCTCTGGAATGTTTTCTACATTTTTATTATCTGACAGTGTTAATGTTCCCAATTTGTGGATTTTTTTTTTATTATTCTTGTGAAGTGTGAGGTAAAAGGGCAAATCAGCAATGTTCGTTAAAATAATTCAAACCTTTTCGAAAGGATTTTTGACTGTAGCTTGGGTGGAAAATTTAAATTTCCTTTGGGACGACCTTTTCATTTTGTGAACTGGACCCAACCTGCCCCTCAGAACAGGAATGTATACAAAAGCCAGCAGAGCTATGATATGACCACAGGAAAGAATTCCTTTAAATCAGCACAGTTGCATGGCCAGAAACAGCACTAGTTTTTGCTAGCTTAAGGCATGAAGTGTCAGCAGGGAATACAAACAGACCAGACTTTGACCTAATGGGCATGGAAGAGACATGTAACCTCTGGAAGAAAATCTCCCAGCAGGGTATGGATGTGTTTAACGTGTTCTGGCCTTTCAGACAGTTTTTCATTTCTCCCAGATTCTTGCACTGTGTCCTTAATATAATGCTGTTTCTTAAAGAGCCTTCTGTCATGCTGCTGAGACCCCCCCAAAGAGAAGCACATTAGCACTAGCTAACTCACTTAATAAATATTCATAATTAATGAATATGCCATAATTTGCATTCATTCAGCTATCCCTCCCCTATATGGTGGTTTCAAAGCAGATACAGGGGTGTTAAATATGAAGGGCTGATTAAGAAGAGAAGGGAAGGCAGACTTCACACTTCAGTCAGTGCTTTTGAGTCAGTCCCTCTGGTTGCATATTGCTTAACTCAATGGGCAGCTCCCCACAGCTGCTGCTGAACATGAGAAGCAATCCAGCTTGCCCTGAAGTCTCTGGTTAACAGCAAAGGTCATGGGAAAGCAATACTGTGGTATTTGACAAGTTAGCACTGGAATTAAAGAGAAGCTAGGAAATCAAATCCTGCTGATGGTTGGCTTGTCAATGTCCTATCTCTGTGTTCTGGCTGATATTCAACACAGATGCCTATGAAAAGCAAATGAAATTCATTCTTGATGCACATTCTGTAGAAGGAATATGTATTTCACACCAGAAAGGCAAAAGCAGGACTCAGCACCACTCAGATGCACAACCTGGGCCCACCTGGCAATGTGCCCCTCTGCTGAAAGCTGCATTTGGTGCAATGGCAGCAGTCTTTGTTCTTTTCTGCCATCCCCGGGTTCATGCTTGTGGCCTCTTCCAGCCCCTTTAACTTTACTCCCCCCTCATGCATTTCCTACTCATTTTAACTCAGATGTACCCAGTAAGGAGACAGAAAGCACAGGAAAGTTGTGATGCCTTTGACAACCTCATAGATTTTGCTGGAGGTGTAAACATCACCAGAGGATTGGGCTGAAGGACACTGCTCCTCACTGCATGGAAGGAATGGTTTGTTATGGAGTTAGGATAGGTACAGAGAAACACCCTATGTGCCAGGAAAGGTCCCATTAGCAACCTTTTGACTGCTAACAATCTCTCTAATTCACTCAGAAGTTATTATTTTGACCTCAGGAGATGAAACCCATTTGAGAGTCCAAGCAGCACTTTGAGGTCTCTCTGGAGGCGACAGAAGTCATCAAATAACACTTTTGGGCTTTTATGCTACGGAGAAGCAGAGAAAGCAGAGAAGCAGCCTAGACTTCCCTGTTGTACATCTCTCCCTGCACAAGGCTGTGTGTGGCACTGAGGGAACCCATACAGGTCCCAGGCTATTGGAATCCAAGCTGGTATTCTCATGATACCTGATGGCTGGAGTGGAACCACATGCTTGTGCATCACAGCCTCTGCACCTACATGCTGTCTTCTTCCATGTATCTTGGGAAAATTTGCTCAAGATTTTTGCAGTGTGCAGTGCTCATCTCTGGAACCCTCCATTAACCTCCAGCGGAGGAAATGCTATTTTGAGATATTAAATTTTTCAGTAAGGGGGAAGAAAAAGAGAACATTTAAATGCCCTCAGACATGCCCTTGAGCATGTTGGAAAGGAAGCGATTCCTCAAATAAATCTCTTTGTGTAAAAATCCCAGTGAGCTTCATCTCCATGGCTCCCACTGCCTAGCTGAGGGTGATGAACTTATGCAGGCCAGAAGGGACCAAAGAAATACCTGTCTGGTCTGTTCTCTGCAGAAAAAAAAAAGCCTTTCCCAAGTGTCTTCCCATAAGGCACTAACCCTCCAGAAAAGCAGGGTCTGCTTAGAGGAAATGAGCACCAAGTAAAAGTGGATACTTTGGCACACAGGCTAAAATTCCTAGGGGTATGTCCCACCCTTCTTTCTCAGATACAAATAACTTAGAAAGTAATTAAATAAAATAGTGGAAAGTATGAGACTTGTTTATTTAAGTTATCAAACACAGAGGACAGCATATTTGTGACCCATTCTGTCTCTGCAAATTTTGTGCATGACCCACTGAAGCCTGCAATGGGTAAATGGGTTTTCTTAATTCTATTTCCTTTCTTTTTCTTCCCTCCTAGTGCTCTCTGAAATAGGTTTCCTTTTCTTTGGTTTATTAGATTTGCCTGAACCTGGGTTTGTATCATTTTAAAGAGACTCAAACCTCTCCTGATGTGCTATGTGCATCTCACTGCTGTTGCCCTGGAATATTCCTTGGTTCTTGCCCTGCAAGAAGGAGGTTCTGGGAGGGTAATAGACCAAGAAACAACTTGAACCATGCCCCATAGCAGTGTGTGAAAATAGTCTCCCTGTATTCTCTTAAATTACATTTGAAATACTATTACTGAAGGTGGCTGGTCAGAAAAAGGAATTTTCATTTTATTTTCAAACACGGTTTTATTTTCAAACCAGCACTAGAAGTAAAAATTAAATATTGGCTGAAGTTCGGGAAATTTTTTATTCCTGAAGCATTGAAATGACTTTCTTGAAATTCTTCGTAATGGTAATTTAGAACATTTTGCTCTTAGTTCTGCTTGTCATAATAGTAGCTAAAATTACTCTACTGAAACAAAATGATTTGAATGTATCACAGTGAAATATAATTTCCTAGTGAAAGCACTGATGGAATTTGATACCTTCCTGCAAAATTTCCTGATTTTGTCAAAAAAGCACTTATTGTTGTAAAGCTTGAACAAGCAGCCTTTTTGAACTTGTATTTCTTCCATTGTCATTTGTGATAATTTGTGTAAAACCAGCAGAAATATTTAGGCCAAAGAACAGAAAGGTAGATTTGGTGAACATGGAGGAAGAAATCATAGGAATTTTGATCTGTGCTGCATCTGATTTTCTGTTTATTTGACCTAATAGAATAGAATCATAGAATGTTTAAGGCTGGAAGGGACCTCCAAAGGGCATCTAGTGCATCCCCCCTGCAGGGAGCAGGGACACCCTCAACTAGACCAGGCTGCTCAGAGCCTTGTCCAACCTCACCTGGAATATCTCACCAAGTTCCCTTCCTCCCTTCATGGTATCTAGAGATCTAAGTCCAGTACATGGTGACAGGATAAACTTTTAAAGATTAGTGATGACTTTCGTCCTTCTGACATAGAAGATGCTGAATTTCTGCAGGCAGAAAGTGGTAGTGCCACCAGGCAGTGATGCAAGATCTGAGATGTTCTCTGTCCATTCTGGTTGGTCTGGTCTCCACGTCTGCTGCACTTAAGGTTTTTGGCAGTGCCTTTCCATCTGCCTCTGCACAGATGCCTTCAGTCCCACTCTGGGCTGAAAGAGGTGAGTTATTAATTATTTACATAGTTACTATTATATTTACAAACTGGATCCATTTTATGGATAGCTCCTTATCTGTGTTTTTTGAAGAGTAGTCATCCTTTGAACCACTTGGGAAGTATAAATGATAAATCTTTGGATCACGTAGGCAGAGGGGCACTGTTAATGCTTACAGGGGCTCTTGGATAGGAAGATCCTACCCACATAGAGTTATTCACCCGCCTTTGCAAGCGTGGCATCTCTTTAACACTAATAGTCTATTACCTTCAGTGTATCAGCTTTGCTAGGCAGGGGCATAAAGCCCACATTATTAGCATCCAAGATATATTTCTATTAATATCTGTTCACCAGTTCTTAATTAGATTGGCATATATTGAAGATATGCAGCTGAATTAAACTAGACTGAATAAAGAGCTGCTATCAGAATTTCCAGATTTTTAACTGGATTTTCCATTGTTGTCTTGTCTTTAGAACTACAATGAAATTTTCCTTAGGATGTTGCCTTGACAAAATGCAGGGCTTGTATAGAGAGATAATAAATAACCTGGCATACATTTCCCCCCACCCCACTCCCTTCTTCATGATTCAATTTTTCAGCACCTAATAACAGTTCTTGCCAGCACAGCAATATCATTTCTAAATCTCAACACACAGGAAAAAAGTAAGTTTAGACAATATTGAAGTGAAGCAACTAGAAGTTGGAATTGAAGTCTTGGCACCGAGTAGGAAGTCTGCCATTTATTCAACTTCTTAAACATCCCAGGCTCCATTTCGGAACAGACCATTGTGGATATTTTAATTCAATGTCTGAGGACTTTGTGACTCCATTCGGGGCTTTTAAAAAGTCTATTAAATGTTCCAATTGGTTTTGCAGAATTCACAATTGTCCTCTGTGACTGACTGCTTTCCGTTATTGGGTGGGTTTTTTTTACCTCCAGCCTCAATAATTCAGACCTGTTAAGTACTGACTGATTTTTTCAATGTCTTGAAGACCTCTAAAATTTCAGCCAGGTTCTATAGCAAACTTGTTCATGCTATGAAAATTCATAGGATTTCCAAAAGACCTGGCTTGTTCCCACTCATGATGTGACTGTGCCAACTGATTCTAACACTTTTGACAGACGTACAGTGATTGGTGAAGGCAGGCGAGGGAGAATAATATATCACCAGAGTATAGGATCAGTCAGCTATAGCAACAACAACGAAAACCAGCAAAGCTGTCCTCAAACTGAAATAGAAAGTAATGTTTTTAAAAGTGGATGCTCACTCCTTCAATGGGAGTCACTTGCTTAGGATGCCATGCACCCACGTTTCATGTACCCTATGGGGATATCATAACATAAATTCCATAGCCGACAAGTAATTGTGCTTTTATAACAATAGTATGCAAACCATCCGCCAGAAAATGCCTCAGAAAAGCCTGTATGGTCTCTAACTTTACTTGCGTCAAGGGATTTCAAAGGAAAACAGTAGTTGAATTCACCTAAATGTGTTAAATCAGAAATTCTAAAGTGAGAGCTCTCAGAGGTGCCACATGAAGTTGGGGAGCAGGGCTAGTGTGGAGGTTTGATGTGTCACCTACGTTAATGTGAAAAGAAGTGAATAATGAAATGACTCAATGACTTTAGTGATAGAATTAAACACTGTGACCAGAAATGGAAATTGCTGGAAGTGAAAAGACAGTTCAGGAAATGGGCAAATACATAAGAAGAAAACTTGTCACTTGTTTGTAGGTATTAACTTCTGAAGAGGCTGGCTGGGTAGAAGTATGGTAGTCATCCCAGTGATAGATCATTAGACACCTCAGGAGAAGTTCATCTTGTAACAAATCTCTTTAGTCAAGTCTTCAGTTAAATAGATTTTCACCATGTTTGTATACTCTTAGTAATTCAAATATCCAGGTTTCACGGTGCTGAAGAGAAGAGGGACAGGAGGGTTGGCTCTTCTTTTGCAGCAGCAAATGTATAGAGAGCCATGACTTGTGTTATTCAGCAGGTCAGCAGCAGACAAGAAACTAGACAGGAGGTCTTCTGTCTGTGTTTCTAACTGCTAAAAACTGGTGATTTATTTTGCTACTTGTATCTTGGGAAAACAAAAACAAAACCAATAAGAAATAATACCACAATGAATTTGCATGTTGTTATTATATGGAAGTACACAGTGAGTATTTTAAGACAACAAAGCTGATCATAATTAAATTACCATTATAAAAGCTTTCCATGGCTCTTGGGCTCTCTGTTATTTTAGTGTCAGTCTGGATTAATTGACCATATGAGAGAATTTGCCTCAAATTTATGTTGTTGTAGTCAAGACTGGAGCTATCCAGTAATGCTGCATTCTTGCCCTAGTCTGTAGCATCTGAAATACAGAAATACGGAGTTTTACTCTGAAATGGACAGCCACGTGTTGCTGGTGGTGCAATAAAATAACACAAGTGAGATATTTTTCCATGCAATAGTTGTTGCTTTCAGAAGCTGAAACTGAATTGCCTGTAAACCACATTATGTAAACTGGCATTGTAACATTAGCCATTGCTCTAGAGAATCTGTGAAGTAAGAAGTGGTAAACAGGATGAGTGGGAAATAAAGTCCTCATAAAAAACTGTGGTTCCTGAAAGAGTGGCCATTTTGACCAGATGGTTAAAACGCTGCATTAAATTGCTCTTGTGCTATGGGAAGCCTAATGTTTCTAGCATCCCCTGAAACAAACAATATCTGGACAGTTTTAGCAAAAGTTTAATCCTCCTCTTCTTCCAAACTCTTGAAAATTGGTTTCGTGGCACTGTCAGAACAGAATGATTGTAGGAAAAGCATAGATATTATGGAGTATTTCTGTACTGCACAGAATCCATTTTCAAATAGGTTTGCTAGATACACTAGAATTGCCAGGTTCTTGAATAGCTGCAGTATAATCCTAGCAGCCTGATAATGTTTTGTGTCATTGTGAATTGTTGGTTTCTTCAATTTCATGAGGGACAAATGAAAGCTGATATGGACTAGCCCTTTTTCTGCAAATCCAAGCTATTTGCCTGCTGAAACTATTATTTCTAAAAATATTTAGTAGAATATTGATGACGGTTATCTAGAATTTTTGCAAAAGATGTCCTCAGATGGAGTGAGAGCCTTCAGGTTTCTGTTTAGAGTTGATTTTAATCCCAGCACAGGGTTTTGAACCTGCATTTCCAGCTTCATTCACCAAAAACTGCAGAAGACTAGTCAGACTCACTGGAGTGAAGGTCTTCCTTTAGCTGCACTGCAAGAAGCACTTCATCCCTTATAAAGAGTGAGGTTAAATGTGAAGAACAGTGTTGCAGTGTATGTTCCCTGAGTAGACAATTTTCCCTTCACACCTGAATAAAAAGAAAAATAAAACTTCAACAGGGCTTCTTTCCAAGTCAAGTTCTCCCATCCCTTCAGAAACCATTCCACAGAGAATGGCTTTATCTTCTCACAGCTGTCATCTTTTAACCTCTTTGGTAATAAGGTCTGTACAAAGCACCTGCTCCTTTAGCAGCTTCTGTCAGTAGGCTTCAGGCAGAGCCAGAGGGTGCATCTGCCAGGCTTCCAAATTTGCAGAGAGCTTGGCAGGTACTGCATCAGCAGGTCCTTGGATTTGGGGATAAATGCCAGGAACCCTCACTTTAATCACAAATCTGCTTGAAGACACTTTTGGTGGACAGCTGTGGCTAACTAGTTTGTTTGAGGTATCTGCAACCACTAATGTTCCCTTCAAATAAGGTCTGTTTTGGGGGGGTATGGGTCAAGAAGTGACCAAAGGGCATCCTTTAGAGCTAAGGAACCCACTGGATGGGTTGTGAAGTTATTTACTTAGAAAAGTAAAGCAGCTCCCCACTGAATATATCTATATCTAGATATCTAATAATATCTATGAATAGGCTTCTCCTTGGACCAGCAGCTCAGGAAAGTCTGAGTTGAATTCTAGAGGAGTCTTCAGCTGAGGATACAACTCATGTGTACCCTGCTTTTTGAGGCATGTGTTGGATAGCCCTAAGGGGTAAGACTTTATCTTAGTTTTAATCACAGCACTGGGACATGAAAAAAAATGTCTGAGAGTGAACATTGCTTGAGGTGAAAAAAAACTGAGTGGCTGAAACACTAGAGCATGGCCCAAGGATATACGATGGATGGTGACCTTTACCCATCTTGATTTAAAAACCTGAAAAATTTAATATCTAAAACTTAGTCCTAGATTTATTTTTTTTTTTCTCACAGTCAAGGATTAATCCTTGTTAAAATAGCCTTCTTGTTTTAAAATGAAAAATACACCTGATGGTGTCACCTTATAAAAATTGCTTTGGAAAATGCATGAATTCAATTTAGAGGCCTCTGGCCAAATTCATCAGTATCCAGCCTGACCGTGTGCCCAAGACAGGCGGGGAGCCAAAGCAATATAAAATGCCTGTCTTCCTTGTTTCTGCAACAGGGCTTGGAAGGGGCTTGCAAAAAGATTCTGCAACAGGGACCTTCAGACCACTTTAATCTGAGGAGATATGGCCTTTCGGTGGTGCTCCTACTCCACTACCTCTCCCTATTTCTCCCCCTCTCACCCCATACCTTGCTGTGAAATCACCTCCTACCACCGTCTCACTGGTGTCATAACATACATTTGGCTTTAGGCTGAGCATCCGAATGTGGAAACAAGGTGGCAAGGTGGCTGAGGGATCAGACATTTGCTTGCAAGGTGAATCCTTATAGAAGGAAAAACAGCAACTGAGTGGTACAGAGATTGGACCCCTCTCCCTGAGAGATGGATTTTCCTTAGTGAAAATCCAAATCCACCATGTGAAGATTTTAAAATGTCTTTTCCGTTTACATAAGCAATGCACTAAATCTGAAAAGTTAATGATTTTGCTGAAGGGGAGAAAAAGAATCAGCAGCTACATTTTGGAAATCTTACTGTAATTATCGAACTGCATGGTTACTGGGAGAAGGATGGCCAGTGAGTGGTAGGAAGAAAACATGAGAGATCAGGACTTGGAGGCTCAATATTCAGCTCTGACTCAGTTGGTAATGCATGAAAAGTTTCTTAACCTCTTTATGCCTTAGGTTACCAAAGTGGTACACGGTAGTACTTAGTTATCTCCCGGGCATTTAGAAGATTTATGAATATGAGGCTTGAAAAGTACATCACCATCAGAGAATGAGGGATATTACTATATACAGATGCCAAGAAGCATTTGTAGCTTCAGCACTCTTGGTGAAGGCTGAACACAGAAAATATTTAGAAACAATAGTAATAATTAAAAAAAAAAAAAAAAAAAAAAAGGAAGCTGTTAGACTTTCCTGAACCTGAAAAAAGATATGGTGCAGTCGGTTTTAGAGACTGGGACAAAGTTTGGAGCAGTTTAACCATTGTTAATCTAAAACATCTCATCCTTATAGAGTAGTTTTGATATTGTTGGTGAAAAGCAACTGTATGCTATTCATTCTTTGTTACATGGCATTGACAATGGAGTCACTGTACACAGAAAGGCAGCACAAGGTGAGATGTCATACAAATTCAACTGGAAAATCAGAAAAAGCTATGAGGGAGCAGGACAAGTTACTTCAGAAGACAAGCTTGACCCTCAGCAAACTGAGCTAAAGCATTGCAAGTCTAAAAATCTTCAAGTGGAAAATCATCCCTTTAAAACATAGAATTTTAGGCTCTAATTTTAGGAATTTTTGGTTTAACTGACTGTAGTCAGTACAATACTCCATTTTTAGGTACTGTGGGTATTATAAGTTTGATCTAATACCCTGTTGCTAGGAAAGGCTGCATTTGATTTCTTTTCAGGCAGTTCAGATAGCGGTGAACAAAGCCAAGCAGGAACCAAACGCTTACAAAGCAGAACTTGTCTGAGAAACATTTCCCGAGTTGAACTTGTGCTCTCTGTCCTTTTTTGACTCACAGGAGCAGAGCACAAGACTAGCTGGGGCTGTGATGGAGGAGTGAAGTAGCAGAGAATAGTGTGTGGCTTTGATTCCTGCTTGCAGAGCAGTACAGATGTTCGGGGTTGACTGTCTGTAGCAGCAGGCTGGTGGCTGTGAGGGGAACAGCTGCTCTGCCTAAGCAAGCAGCAGGATTTACTCACTGCCTTGCAGGCAGGTAGTGGTGTAAGAACAAATCCACTGCTGTAATGTTCCTGAAGCTGTGGGCTGCCAAGCACATTTGGGAAGACAGGACTGAATGTCCTCTTGGTGTCAAGGACCTAAGGTTTGTGGCAGTGGGGAAGTGCCATGGCATAGTTTGTATGTCTTCTGATTCCCAGAGGACTGTCTGAGTTAATTTTTCCTCTCTGTTCACCTTGAGGACCCAGGGAAAAGTCAGTGCACCAATGGCCTTTCAGAAAAGCTACATACTGTGTTGGAAAGGGTTTAATGAGGGAGTAGGAGATGTTGGATATGTGAGACCTGGTAGTATACCCACAAAAGCGACTGCAGCAGCTAGGTTTTTATCTTTAGACACACTCACATGGCTCAGACTGAAACCACTCATGTTGACCAAGACCTCTCCATTTTCTTGTGAGGAAGGCTTTCCTATCCAGGAGTTGTCCAGGAAAGATCCATGTTGCATCAGCTAAATAAGCATGGTGGAAGTTCTGCTGACACTGGCAATTTAATTCAGACTTGAAAATCGTAGTTAAGGGAAGCTTTTGACATACTCCTCCTTGTAGGTAGCTGCCAGGGACATGGAAATAAAAATACACACAGAAAAGTTAGAAACTGCTTGTTGCTTTAGGCTTCTTTTAATTTGTTGCTCAGTAGGGAATGTTATCAGCCCTTCACTTTGCTGGTGTAACTAAAATTATTAGTTCTTCAACTTTGGTTTTTGTGGTGGCTCAAGGGCTAAGAAACTGAAAATAATGAATGTGCCATCTGCCGACAAGTTTTACTTACTATTACTTGGTTTATAACTAGGAGTGTATGTGACAAAAGGAACCAAACTTCCTAAAAAGGAAGAGATGGAGAAGTTGAGCAGTTTAACAAAAGAAGCACAGAAGGTGAGAATCCTCTGAGCAAGTGAAGTTGCTAGAGGGTTTAAACGTGTTTACTTTCTTACTTTACCATGGTGTAAGAGGGGGTTGGTCAGCTCAGGTTTTGCACCAAACTGTGTGGCCAATCAGACTAGGGAGCCAAAGGTTGCTTGGTTCCTTCTCTTGTGTCCCATCAAGTTCAGGACAAGAGACATAGTGACATTAACAGGATTGCCTGTCTCAAAGTGACTTTAGGTGTTCAGGGTCATTCAGGAGAAAAATTTTGGTGGGAAGCAGGGACTTGAGTTGACGTCCAGATACTGAATAATGGCTTGAGAGGACCTGTCTTTCATTTTCTCACCAGTCATGTGAAAAAGCCTGAACCCTCAAAGCATCTTTGCAATGGGAAAAGGTGACTTGACGTTGATGGAATTCTGTTTAATTGATGTTTCATCTTCTGTAATTTGAGACAAACATCTTATCTGGTTCCTCTGCCTTGCCCTTAAATGTCTTCCTGAGAAGCCTCATTCCTGAGAGCCAGGAATGCGAGTCTGGAACTAGAAATAAAACTCATGGGCTAGTTTGGGCCTTCTGGCTCACTGGAATCCAGACCCAAGCTTATCATATCTGCTGCATATCTTCTTGATTTGTAGAAGAAGATGATCAGGGAAGTCTTAGGTGTGCACTTGACTGTTTATTCCTTGACAAAGCCTTTCTCAAGCATCAGTACATTTAATACTTGGTTTGTTTGTGCATTTCCAGCACACTCAGCTTGCCTTCTCTTGTCTGGAACACTATTTTCAAATTCCTCTACTGCTGCAAAGATCTTTTAGAGTAAACATGGGGTTTGTGTTAATTTAGTGCACTAGACAAATAATGCACAATGTACATACTCCCTTCCTGCCTCTGGTAGTGGACATCTTCTCTGCTGACTCTCTCCAGGCCTGGGTGAAGAGCTACATTTCAGAGCCAAAGTCCTTTGACTTTGGATTATGTCTACAGCTCTCCTCAAGCCTCTGCACTGGGTCTTCTCACTCTAACCATCCCTGAGTGCTGTCAGCTCTTACAAATCCCCTTCCTTCCCCATCTATCATGCCTCTTAGAACATTGCCTGTCCTGTGTGGATCATGGAACACATTTGCAGTACTTGAGCTGAAAAAAACCCAACCTCAATTAGATTCGAAAGGAGCATAAATTGTCTTCATATTTGTATCTGGTTATTTGTTTATGCTGTCACTTCATCACACAGAATTATTTTTTTTCACTCCACTGATTTTATTTGTTCTGAGAATCCATAAAAGAAATTAATTCAGTTTAATGTATTTAATGTGTGTGTTAGAAAACCCTCTGTTGAGTTTGAATAATCAGAAACAGTTCATTTTATCATCACCGTCAGGCCCTGGCTCTATCAATATGATTTGGTTACAGAGATCTAAAGGTAAGTTGAAGCCAGTATCTTATTGGACTATATTCTTGTAGGAGCCAATGTGTGGTGATAAATTGTTCATAAACTGCACCACAGAAGACTGCTTATTATGTCTTTGAGTTACATCACCGTCTCCCTAATTGGCTTTCATATCGCTGTGCTTATTTTAGGACACTTCTCATGAGTGAAGAATTTTCTTTCTTCCACTTGGATACAAATGTTCTATCTGTAGTTCCTTTTGCACTCTGTTCAAATTTTATCCCAGTGCTGTGGAGGACATTAAACCAACTTCATTGTATTAATTTCTGGCCTGTTTGATTGCTGCCCCATTTCTGTGGGCATAATCATTAGTCAGAATTAAACTGAAGAAATGCAACATATATATTAAAATATTTTATGGACAGAACTCATCCTGATGAGTTTTACCCACCAACAGAGAGCACAGGGGCAGGAAATCAGAGAGCTCTTTAGGTTATTAAGCACCTCTTCTGTCCTGTTGCTTTCATCCCCATTTTCTATGACTCCTGAAGGGCATGATGCCAGAATTTTTAGTCTGCAGTGCTCGCTGCCCTCCTTCTTCCCTCTTCTGTTTCACTGCAGGATTTTATATTCACTTTATGTCTTTTAAGGCAACTTGAACTCCTAAATACAGGAAGCAGACTTACTTGTCTCAGATGTTTTGTGAAAGGATAGAAACAGGTTTTTTCATTATTTCTCACTACCTTCACTGTCCTTGCAGTGCAGATGTTTCATCCCATGAAAGGGCTTGAGAGATGCTAAGTCAAATGGTTTGATGGGACAAACAAGGTCCACATCTAATCTTGCGTGCAATAAGCAAGGTCAAGAAAATGTAAGCAATATTTGGAGACCAAGAAGAGAAGCACTGGGAAAGGTGAGGAGGAAAAGGAATGCAAAGAGGATCATCCAGAAGGACCAGGAAGAATATGTATCCCTCGTAAATAGTACCAGGTCTGTTAGTTCATAGTGCTTTACTTTAGAGGGGTATCCTGGCTTTCAAATACACTTTCTAAATTGAATCTGTGCTGACAGGTGCCCTAAGAAAGCTTTCAGGAAAATAAATAGTTGGTTTTCAGTGTTTTCTGCCCTGTAAATATGGTCATCCTACATTTTTATTCTGAAAATTATATAGAGTTCAATAGTTCAAATGAATCACAGTGAAACTCTCAAATTATTTCTTTCAGCAATGGAGGATTATCTTGACACATGATATTAATTACTGAAATCTATCTTTGTGTCAAACAAATAACCAACAAGAAATCTGATTCTGACAAGTGAAAAAGGAAACCACCATTTCTGAACTGCTCCTCCTGAAAGCTTACTTCTTTCAGGGGTGGTTTCTGGGTGTCCCTTCCAGCTTGTGTTTCTCACAGAGCGCAGAGATTTCTAGTCCAAAATTCTTGATTATAAGAAGAGTTCAGCAAGAGAGAACCCCCACTCTTTGTGGAGTGTTGTGTCTCAGTGAAGGTGGAAGGACACTTAGGTCACAGAGAAGCACGGTGAGAGCCATGGGTCATTTCAGAGAAAGACAAGGATGACAGCCTCGTCACTGCACTGTAGAGTGTACAGAGTATCACAACACTGCATCAACCATTCTTTCACAAATATATGACCTCTTTGTATGCTGATTGCACATCTCAGAGGTGGATTATGATGAATATTGTACATGTCAACTCTTGAAGGAAGGTGGTTTCACTGCTCAGTATCCTAACTGTGATGGAGCACTTCAGTTAGCTATTTATTTTATTTTTCCTTTTTGCACTCATGTCACTGGAGACACAGCCAAGAGATCCTTAGATTAGCTCCCGGTGAAGCTCGTGTTGCAGCTGTGAGCCATTAGCTTACAGCACACTGGAGGTCTGCACGGTGCTGTTGCAAAGTGATTAATGTGACTCTTGGGCACATCCAGTTCTGAAATTCTAATGGAGTTTTGCTTGGAGACGGGGAATTGAGCAGAGTGACACTCGGTTGTGTTTGATCAAAGCCAGAGAGTACTCTGGGTGGCATTTCCTGCTCTCTGTCTCTGCTAATGGACTCTATGTGTTGATAAGAAGGTTTGGCAAGAATTTGATATGAGAAGTTATAAGGTAAATGTTAGAACAGAGTTGCCATATATCCTGAACCCTAATGAAGTACTTGCATGCCTTCCTGATGTCTCTGGGTGGAAAGCCAGGCTACATCCAGTAAATAAATTGCTTTCCTCAGCTGCCTTCAAGTCTGCCTCCTTTAAATGGACGTGAAACACAGATGTGAACCTATGCCACAATTTTTCATTTTAATTTCTGATTTTATCCAAAGCAATCGTCTTCTCAAAGCTAGCTTCATCACAGTTCAAAGGTGTTCAATAGAACATTAACTACTGCTAGTGCAGCTCCTCGGGTTTTCAGCTTCCTGGGAGAGCTGCTTGTTTCTGTTTTGCATTCAGGGCTAGCTCCGTGCTGCTTGGGCTCATTCCACTTCCTCCAGGATTCATATTTAAGTGGGGTCATATCTCAAGAGGAAGGCTAAGTTAACTTGCTGAAAAAGCAAAGAGCTTTCTTTTCATAGAATGAAATTGTAAGTCTCTTTCAATCTCATTTACGTGGCCATTACACCAGTGTAGACACCTGATTTATGGTGCTGCCTGATTTACAACTCTCCAAGATCAGATTTAGCCCCAAGAGTTTCTTGAATTAATGCAAATGGAAAGATAGCTGAAGAAAATAAAATGGAAAGGAAAATGCATTGTAATCGCTGCTAATGAGAGGTGTAATTATGGGTAACTGATGATTTGATGCACAACATGATTGAACTAAAATAGTGCCGTTCAGATATATACCCAGATGCAGCAAAGGGTGGAGGGATGTACCCACCTGCAGATGTGAATGTGCCATGTGTTACACTTAAGCCAAGCCTGCATAGAATTACTTTGATAACCTGAGGTCCAGGAAACTAATTTCACTTTTTGTGCTCTCAGTTTCATGTAGGGTCATGAAAAACTTGGCAGGCAAAGGCAAACCCATTTCCTTTCAGGTTGGTAACCTGATGGGAGAAAAGGAAGCAGTGGCATGCTGTGGTTCTGAAGATTCACTGCCTGGGTCATTTTTGCTTTTCGTTGTTTATTAAGATAATGGTGAGTTGGTACCAAAACTGTGAGGTCTGGATTCCAAAATTAAGCAAATAAATACACTTTCACATCTGCTTTAAGAAAATTCTTGCAAATATGCTTTTCTATGAGAACAGATGGTTCCATCATTTCTGCTTCTGCAGAATGTTTTGTTTTGATAGGATACAGTCATTATCTCTGTCTCTGTTCTTTTTCTTAAGCTTTTGCTTTATGTTGGTTTTCACCATTATCACATCTCTGGGTGCATTAGAACCCAACTCTGTGTCTGTAGCAAAGAGAAAGTGGCTTTACCAATTATTTTCATGATTTCTTAAAATACTTATGGTTTTCATTCTGATTTGCAATGAAATAGCAAAATTCCCTGTGCCTAGAAATTCTTGTCAGCTCTTATTTTAAAACAATGGGCCAAGGAACATAATTTAAAGCAGCAGATAAATAACTTGCATGCACTGTCTACACTGAAAGAAGATGGATTGCATGTGCTTCCTTCTCTCATCTTTGTCTTGTAGACCATCCTGTTTGATGGACAGCCAAGCAAGGGCTGAAATGTGCTTTAGATAGGCTTAAATAGCAGGGTTTTTTCTCCTTGACCAGTGAGATTTAACTTGCAATTTTTACCACAGAACTGTACACTCCATTTGGTATAACTTCAAGAGCACAATAATTACAGGAATAAATCACTAATATCTGTTCAGTGTTTGTGAAAATGAAGATTATAAAGCACTAGAGAGCTGTAAACATGAGCAGCTAGAGAATTCAGTGCTGGAAAATAGTTTGTTTCTAAAGTTACCTCCCTAAGGAAGAGAGTTAATTATGATAATGATATTCTTATTCTTTTGTTTCTTTGGGGACTAGAACTTTGTAAATGGATCTGAGCAGTGGAATAGGCAGACAAGTCTAGAATGCCCCCAAATATAAAAAATGCAGTATTTAAGGTATCTAATTCCAGAGGGAAGAGCATGGAGAATACTTTTCATACCTATCTCAGACACAGTTTTAATCCATTTTAATCTTGATCTTTAAATATATTCCATCTTTTAGTTCCTATGGAATGTAAGGGAGGCTAAAATGTCCAACAGGTGTTTACGTCTGCTCTGTAAAGTCATTTTTATGCTCTGTCATCTTGGAGTCACAGCTACCCCAAATTTAGTCAAATTCACCATACATCAATTTCAGTTTGGATTTCTTGATGTGGGATGCAGAAACCTGCAACCTCTTTCTACCTCTCCTCCCCTTGTCCCAGATACAAGCTTAGCAATACTCAGTATTGCAGCAATGCATATTTGTGGATGCTGCTTCCCAGTTGTAGCTCCATGTAGCAGATCAGCAAAGAGCTCTGCAGAAAACTTTCTGTTGTGTATACAGACACCAACCTTTGGGGCTTTTTTTGGCTTGATGTGCACTAAAGCAAGCAGGAGTTCAGCTACTCAGGAGAGGTGAAATTGTTACAGGCAGTTGAGATTAGATGCATCACTTCATCGTCCTTGAAAGTTTTTTGGAAAGGTTCCACATCTCCCCAGCATTTCTTGAAGGAGTCCTCACAGAAGGATTCACCATGGCTCATTCCAGGGCTAGCCAAGAATTGAGGGTCAGGGCAGGAAGAGTGATTGCTGATAAGGCACAACTGATCATAAAAGAGATACCTGAAGGGGTTTTAGACAGTTCTTGAGTGTAAGGATTGAATTGTTGCAGTCTTCATTCGACTTACACCAAATGAGGAATGCAACTGGCCTATTGGTATTGATTTAGACCACCTTGCCAAGGAAAAGCTTGTTACCTAGGTGAGACTGTAAAGTAAAACACTTCATAACTGAGATCAAGTGCCTAACATTTATATCACTAGGCTGGCTATTTTATTTCTCTGATAAATGCCAATGTTGAAAGGCAAGCAAGAAGCAGAATCTGTTCTATTCCTCAAAATTTTGGCTAATGGAGGTTCTAAACTGTTTAAATTCGGGACCACTGAAATGCTAAAAAGACATCAAAACCAATATAAAAAAATAATTCTAAATATAGTTCAATACGACTCATTCATTTTGCTTTGATTAAAGTAAGAACAAATCTTTGTGACATTTTCAAAGCAAAATGAGACAACCTCAATAAGTCATTTACTTTTTTCCATCTAATAATAGTTTGAAAATAGTACCCAGAGAAAGCATTTCACTTTCAATGAAACTGCAAGGAAAATTTCTTCTGGCTAAAATATTTCAACCAGCTTTGGGATTGAAGACATACTGGGCTAACTTTTATTTTATAGACAATCAGATCTATTTCTTATCAAGACCACCTGGTTGGTGAATATCAGGGGATAAAATTAACACATGAGTCTCAGGATAAAGGTTTCTGTCACAAGTAAGTCAATGTCCCAGCAATATGTAAATGGAAAGCAGGAGAGGAGAGACTGTAAGATTGTGATCATGTGAATTTATTAGAATTTAGGTCATGCTGATGTATGAAAAAATGCTGTCGGAGAATGATAATTCACTTTGGACTGGATAGACTAGGAAATATGGCATCTTGCCTTAGTTTTCAAAGCTGGTATTTCATATGCATGGGAAATGTGAAATTCACTATGTCAGTAAGGAATGAGGCTGTAGGGAAGAGAAAATCTGAGGCTTAGCCAAAACATTCAAAGTGACTAGTGACACTGGCTTGCTAACAGAATCCTATATTGGGAAGGGTAATCTAGAAACATCTCTGTCTCTTTGATGGCTCTTCAAAACTGAGCACCAACAAAGTGTGGAACACATCCTAACAGTAAGTTTTAGTCATTAATTCTAGACTCCCTCTGGAAGATAAGTACTAATACTTCCATGGACAAGAGAAATTGTATATTTGTAAGTACTTAGCAGTTGTCAGCAGTGGTTTACCAGAAGAGTAGACAAACTTATAACAAATAAATATGATCTTTTTATAGTAAGTTTTTAACATCCTGCTTTTTAGATATTTTCAGACACCTTATTCTCAGAACCTTTGTTTACTGACCAGAAGTGGGCTTCATCAGGTTTATTAGCATGGTGTCAAGTGACATCAAGTGGTCATTTGAAGAAATCAAAAGTGTCTTTCCTTCTGAGAAGTGGCCTTGGTTGTCTCAGCAGACCCCCAAAGGCTAAGATGCACTGAACCATAGTAAGGGCTCAGTACTGAGCCAATCTACCATATTAGAAGCAAATTGTTGTAAAAGTGTCCACAGTGTGCACATACTTTGTGCAGTCCCTGAAAGGCTCCAGTCTTCCCATGATTCCACTGAGCCAAATATTTGGGAAGCAAGCTCTTGAAATTAATTACACAGGATTTCTCTACTTCCTCAATCAGTGGAAGCTGTTGGTATCAGCCAATACATTCTTAAATATATTGTAACAGAGCTTGTTTCAATAAACTTCATATTCTAACCTTAACAAATTGTGATCCTGACCATCAATGAAGATTTTGCAAACATCTGTGAACTTCTGTAAAATACAACTGAGCCATGTTTTTGGAGAACGGGTGAAAAAACAGGCTTGGTATATAAGCATCACTGAACAGCTTGCCCTAGGAGACAGCTGAGCATGAACATGGGCATGGGATTAGAAGATCTCCAGGGATTCCTTCCAGCCTCATCCATTTGGTGAGCCTGTGATTCTGTTTGGTTGCAACAACACTGAAACACATGCTCTGAAAACACTTTAGTGTGTTGGTTTTGTTTTGGTTTTGTGTTTTCTCTTAGAACATCCCTATCTTCTCAATATGGTTCCGATCTACTAGAATGTAGTTTCCTACTGTAAAAAAACAAAACAAAACAAAACAAAACAAAAAAACCAAACAAAACAGTCCTTAGAAAAACTTTCAACTGTTGTAGTTCCCAGACTTGCTGTGTGAAAAAGTCCCAAACCCATAATAAGCTCTAGGGTAGAGACACCATTACCTGAAACTTTGCTGTCTAGACCAGTTCTGGATTCCTACCAGGTCTGATGTATTGATAACTAGATTCTATGCTTGTTTTTCAGGGAGGCTGAAGGCAACATAAATGCTATAAACTCAGCTCCATTATTCTTTATGCAGATTGCTGCTGTCTCAAAGTCTCAGAGTTCTTGTGACAATTAATTGCAGCAATTTTTAAATTTTCATTTCTAATTTTAAAAAGTACCTTGGATTTAGTAAACCTAGTAACTAGATTAATGTCATCTCATCCATTTATCTTGCTTCCCTTGTGATGCTCTGGTGGGATTATGTGGTTTTAATCTTTTTGCAGATGCTAAGATTGTATTTTTAAATATGTAATAGCACAGAATTGAGCAATGTACTAAAAGTGCTGTTAAGTTGTGAATCGAGATTGCTTATAGCACCTGTTGTATTTCTGATCTGCTCAGAAGTGATTTGTTTTTCCTCAGCATTTCAGTTGAGGCATGTTGAAATCATTTGAGATGTAACTATTAGACATGACTCACACCTCTATCCTTAGAGGCTTAAAGAAAAAGAAAAAAAGAGCTAGCTTGTCTAGGAAGTAGGAATATTGACACATTCAGGCAGCATTTCTTGCTTCATATTGTTCATTTCTATCAAAGATTCCCCGGGTGTCTGACAACTCAAAAGAAAACAGGGCAGAAGTTTCCTGCAGTTTTGGAAAAAACAGGTTTAATGTTCTGTGGTGATGGAATGGCTCCAGACCCATCCAAGAAGTGTATTTCTGTGTTAATAGACAAGATCTTCTGAGAAGGATCTGCAAGTGTGACCATTAGAGACAATCTCTTATGCTTATATAATATCCCAGGATAGTCTATTCTCATTTTATCAAGGTACATCCTGAATGGTGCCATCATACAGTGATGATCAAGACCATCAAGAGATGAAGGGACCAGTTTCTTCCTCTGTAGCATAGAGAGCTATGGCAGCTCTCAAGTTCCTGTCTTGTTCCAGATGGAAAAAAAAATAGCTGCTGAAAAATGTAGCTTTATTTATAAAAAAAATAGTCAGAGAACATAGACCTCATCCTGTAAGGGCCTTACCCTGTAAGTTTGTTAGGTGTAGTTCTGAACAGAGCTGTTATTTCCAGACAGAGTCACTGCCCCACCTGATTTCTAGATGCTTAGCCAGTCTTTGGTAGGAATGAGAAGATGAGTATTGGGAAGAGTAGTTCTGTATTGGGTAGAAGAAGAAATGTCAGAAGGTATCTGGAAGAGGTTGACAGCACAGGGTTGCTGTTGAGAAGAACTGTTCTGATTTGTAATTCTGGACTTCAAGTCAATTTTGCTTTGTCTCCTGTTCTGCTCACCCTCTCCCATAGCAATGAAGTAACTTTAAATGCCTCTAGGAAAACTCAATGAAGACAAGGCTGTCTTTTATGCCATGCAAATTCAGACTGTGGGAAGCTTTGGCTCAGTCCCTCAAGGTCGATACTTCTATTGCAACTCTTCAGCTTGGGTAACCAGCTACTGAATCCAAACTTCACGAATGTCCAGCAGTGCCTCCTTGTCCCAGTGTACTCACATTTCTGTGTAAATTATATTCGTATTGGTCATTGATCAAACACTCAAAATGTCACTTTACCATTTTTGCTGCTGTCGCTTTGCCATTTTTTTTATATTTTCCCTTCCCATCTTGAATTTCTTCCAGACATTTCAAATCTCTTTAAAACTCTTGTTTTCACAGGAGCAGTAGTGGTTTTCCCAACAGGTAAATCTCTTTCTATACCAGGTGTTTGCTGAGCAGTTAATAACTATGTCCTATAAATCAAATGACCTACTGCTTTCTGAAAAACAATGGAAACTTTTCCATCAGTGGGAATGTGTCAGTCTTTTAATTAAATGCAAAATAATACTTATTATATCTACCAATGCAAGCAGAAGAGGTTTGCGTTTTGTCCAAATAAATGAGCAAACAGTCCAAATCCCAAAAGCAACAGAATGAAATGGAATTAAGTTGCTTGTGATGGTTTCCCCCCTAAAATAATCATTCCTGGCTGCTGTATCACAGGTGCTTCTGTTTTTCAATTTATTTCTTAATTACATTTTCTTTTCAGAATTTTTTCTCTGACTTCAAGTGCCATAATTCATCTATCTCTTTTCCTTCCTCTCTAAAAGTTACCCAAGACTCAGTCAGAAATAGAATTAGGGGAGCAAGATGGAGCACTGGTTGAAATGGAAAATGGTATCACTCTATTAAGGTCCAAAATAACAAATTGAACAGTTTCCAAAAAGGCAAAGAATAATATATAAATAAATCAGCCACGTGTACAAAATGTCAAAAAACTACCCTTTGGTTAAATCAATTTTGTCCTGTGTGTTAAACCACTTCCCAGGCATCACCAAAAGAGTTGCCATGTGCAGGGGTTTTAATGTGCTTGCCAAGCACAATGGGACATATGACCAAGCACCCCTGCACATTAATGCTGAGATGCCCAAGAAGGGGGATTCAGGGACTGAGATTCAGTCTGAAGGCATCAACTGATCACTGCAGGCAGAGGATCCACAGCCAGGAAATCTCACCAGCAAGAGGAGGCTTAAGGCATCTCAGCAATATGCCACCACCCTGTGTGTAGACTTTGCTCTCCAGCATCACAAGGGTGATGTTTTCACAGCAGTCCAATGCAGGCTTCTAAGGAACATCTATCATGTTAAATTAAAGACAGGGTGCCAGCTTAAGCACTGGACCTCTCTCATCCACATTTCTTTGCTGATAATTGAATCTTCTGCTCTGTTGTGGACATCTCTGACTCATTTCTGACAAATTTGATACTGAAAGTGTGAGGTCTAAACAATGTAAATGAGAGCCAGCTGGTTCTACTTGCTCTTGGTGTCTGAGGCTGTTTTCTTTAGCAGCAAGACATGCTCTAAGTGGCTTTCTGGAGGAATTCCCTTGTTGGTGCTCTATCCAAAAACAATGCTTGAAGTTTTTCATGGTGGGAAGTTACTCATTAAGACATTGAGTTTGAGATCCCTGTTCATTCAGAGGCTTCACAAAATGAGATTTAGACCAGCTTCTAGTAGCAGAAAGGCCTGAACTCTTTGAAGTGAGTGAGAGAATTTCCCCTGTCTCTAGGGGCCCTTTATCTGACCATGGTTGCAGAACATTTCCAGGGACTACAGCAGACCTGATGAGTGCATGGACTTCTTGGAAAGTGCCCACAGGGTTTCTCTACATCAGCAATACCCTTCTGCACATTGCCTGACTATGTTCTGGCTAGTTGGAGGAAAGTAGAGTTTTTGAGCAGTCCATCATAATGTGTTAGTTCCTTTTCTGTTCTGTTCATATCCCATAGGCGCTGTGCTCTATTGAGATGGATTTTTGCTAACAAAAACTGAAAGAGTATTAGGAGTGACTTCTGTGACTTTATCAGCAAAAATGCATATTTAATCTGATATGAAAACTACTAATCCATTAGGACTTGGACATTTCATTAGTACGAAGAGAAGCTTTTATTGCCTGCTCAAGCTCATAAACTTGTCTCCAACTGGAAGAAAATGGCACGCAGTTTGAAGTGCTGGGGTTGGTTGGTACATGTGCTCAGGTGCCACGTCAATCTCACGTGCCCCAGGGAATGCTTGTAGCACTGTACTAAGCCAATGCTTAAAGGTCGTACGAGGAGAGACAGTTTTCATCCTGCTGCTCTACAGTCAGCAGCTTTGCCTCTGCATCCAGTGCACTGGGAGCTGTTGCTTGGGAAAGTGCTACTTGAGTAGGGATAGATACTAAGCTGCTGGCCAGCTAAGTGGTCCCTGTGAGCCTCTGACATCTAGGAAGCAGAGAAAAGAAGAGTAATTTATTAAGAGTCATAGGTGAGGACTTGGCTGCGCTTTCTACCCAATAGCATCAATTCCTGCCATAGAGGGATGAAATAGTGTGTGACTCACTGGAGGAAATATTGCATCCCTTCTTCCCACTGTTGCTCTCTGCTGTTCTACCCATGCTCTGCTCATCATTCCATTGGCTCTGTATCACTCTCACTAGTGCTCTGCCTCCCTGACTTCTCCTTCCCCTTTTTCCTCCCTCTGTCTCTGCCTAACTCCACTACCCCTCCTCTTATATGGTTCAGAAGATTCATCCTCCTTCTCCCTTTTCTCAGGCTTAGGAAGGGTCATAAGTTGTGGAGAGCCTTGTGGACATTTGAGCCTTCAATGAAGGCACTTTCTGGAGGGCACAAGGAGTTTTAGGTCTTGCTCTATTCCTGGAAAGAAAAGTTGAGTCTACTGTTTTCACTTTCTGAATCTTAGATTTCATTCAACATTAGTAATATCTGATGTATATAGTAGGCTATGTATATAGGCTATTACTGTAACAAACATGGTGTAGATCTGTTGCAGGAAGACTTATGCATTATACTGGTTGAAAATGACAAGAGCTGGTCCGTGCTGCATCTTCTGTCACTATTATTCAGGGGATGGAGCTGCATTTACAGGATGTCAGGGGAATTCTGATGAACAGTGGTACAATCCACATCAAAATCTAAATACGTATGCTCTCTTCAACCTCAAGGCTGGAATAAGGTTATTCAGAGCACCCAGCATTAGACTCCTGCATTTGAAGGCTGGTCTCTCGTGTTGCCAATGCCACCGTATTCCCAGAGGAGCAGGACAGCTTCCCCTAAAGAGCAACACAGAGTGGTAATACTACCTCTTCAGACATGCCTCCCCACTTACTAGAACAATACAAAGTGAGGGTCTTCTCAGCCCTTAGCTGCTTGTCTTTTAAGTTTTACCTTTAAGTTACCTCATGAGCAATCTGATAGCAGAAATAGGCCAATGAAGCTGCTATTTTGACAACCTGCTATGGCAAAAATGGTTTTGATCCATTAGCAGAAAGACAAAATCCTCAGTGTATTTATCTGACCACCTCAGGCGTTACACAATAGCTATTTGCAAATCCAGGGTTATGTCTCACAGCTGGCGCAGCCTGGCTTAGATAAATATAAAACTTGCTGTAAGGGAATAGCTCGTAATTGGGTTATGCACAGTGTTTTAATTAGATTTACGTAAATGCATACAATGCATTGCAGAAATCAATAGCTTGAAGAGCTACTTTGGTTTTATTGTTTAATTCAGCAATATCAAGCCAGCTGAATTTAATAGCATGTTTACATTTACCCCAGCCCTCCAAAAATGGCACTCTTAACATGACTGATGGGACTTTTGAAATGGGCTGTGCTGCATAATGAGCTCCACTGAGCAGGTTCATTGCATGGTGCTCTCTTTTATCAGTCTGCCCACTTACAGTTTGGATACTTGCAGACAGTACTTGTCCAGTACAAAAGAAGAAGGTAAGAAGTAATTTAATTCTAGGAAGAATTTAAGGATTAAACAAAAGCTGTGTTATTCAAAACAATACAGATGAATAGTAATTCCTCTGACTTGATGACATCAGTTACTGGACATAAGGCATTTACTATCTCTGCAAATGGTAGCAATGGTGGGGAAAGGCACAATGGCTTTTTATAATGACTAGAAGTAAAAGCCTATGAGCTACACATGCCATGTTTCAGAGACATTGTGCTGATTTTCTACAGCCATCTTAAGGAAAAAAAAATAATTGGCTCATTATTTATTTCAACTGAGAAATTGAAAAATGTTAAAAATATGTCCTTGATTGTTTACTGGTAAAGACCAGCTTATATATATCCATCAACAGAAGAAGAATAGCTCTGTATTGCATTTATTAGGAAAATGTAGCTGGTTTGTTTGGGTTTTTTTTCCTGTTGTGTTTCCTACCTCAGTGTGGTCTGGTAGGCACTACTGTTTTCCCATATCTGAAGAAGTTTTTCTGGCCTTACATAAAATAATAAGACTTTCAAAACAGCTTGATATTGGACTCACTTAGAGGCAATGGAAAGCAATCATCACCAAGTACTTCAAAACTCTTATCTTAAAAGATCACTTGTTAAAGAGAAAACCATGATTTTCCAGGAACATCATTGAGTTCCAAGTTATGCACTCAGAATTTAACTGCCAAGCTTAAAGAGTTTGTGCAAGGTTCATTTTTTGCAGAGTTTTTATGATGCAGTCTTTAGTTGATTGATTGACACCCAATCCTTCTGCCTTCTTCAGTACCTTAGTGGAAACTTCTCATTTCTCTTCAGTGGAAGAAGTGCAGTTCCAAGCCCATTTTACTGCTGCTATTCAACCCCAGTATATTGTTCCTCACTATTTTGTTAGGGTTTTTTTTCACTGTAGTAATGTGATGAGATTTTTGGGTGTCTGAAGGTACTCAGAGAGTTGTAATGGAAGTTTGCAAAGCATTATTGTTATTTTCCTGGAAATACCAACTAGGTCCTTCTGCTTTTCCAACTACAAGCCTGAGCTCTTCAGCTCAACACCTCCAACCTGTTTTTTTTGTTGCTGTTGTTTTCCTGTTGCACCATTCAATCCTGTCTTCCCTCTTTCTCCTAAGTTCAGACCCTTTTTCTCATCGTTATTTCTCTTCCATTCTGTTGCTTTCCTGGATCCTTCTCCCAAACACTTACCTCTACTTTTCTTTGCCTCAGTTTTTCCTGTGCTTCATGTTTAAAATTGTTTTCATCCCCTTCAATTGGCTCCATGACATCTGAGCTGTCCTCATATAGCCTTTCTTTTTGCCCAGTCCAGTGCTACACAGAGCTAGGGCTAGTAACTGAAGAAAGTGTTGCAGCACGTGGTGTCCCATGGGACTGTGGCCTGTGTACCACGCTAGTTACCTGGAAGAGGGATCACACGTTTCAGAGGTGTGTGATCTTCTGAGAACATACCTGCCACTTTCAAAAGTATCAACAGGCAAAGTCAGAAAAATCCACTAAATCAAGCCTTATAATTTAGTGGATTTTCACAGTGGCAGGAAAAGGCAGAGCAGTGACCCCAAAGATGACACCTGCACTAAATTCTAGTATGCTTATGGTTTCTAATGAGACTCAGCAAAACAAAACAAAAAGGCTTCTCTGTGTTATTTTAAGGCAGTGAAGGAAAATACGCTTCCTGTTCTCTTTTACTCTTGTTTTGAAGCTCTAACCTTTGTTCTCAACTGGTTTGCACCAAAAAAAAAAGAGAGAAAAAACACTCCCACAGTAACCAAAGCCAAACAAAAAGCCTTATAAACTCCTGCTTTACATGAAATCTCAGAGTGGAAAATTTTAGTGATACTATGGGAAAGCTATAAGCAACTGAAAAAAAAGGTTTCATAAAGGAATTGTTGTATTTATCAGGCCTTACAGGCACACACACATACAACCCCCCAGAATTGCTCAGAGACCATCTTGCTTTCCATAGGTGATGTTCCCTCTCATTAAACAACAGAAATGAGTGTTAATAAATGCATACCATCAAATTCATTCAAAAATCAAAAGCTATGTGTATCCTCAACAGTGTTTTATGTTAACACTGATTTATACCATCATAAAGATTAAACTAAATTTTGATGAAAGGATGGAAACTGTCAGTGTTGAGAGCTAAAGCTTTCACTCTGGAGTATAGCTAGAGTGAACACTAGTGGCACGTTTGTACTTAAAAAGGCTAAGAAATGGGATCTCTGTGGACTATGAAAACAAACACAGTAGAAATAAAATCTTTGGACTGGCTAATTTGTGAGTTTCCATGTTAGCCAGTTAGTTCACTTATTTTTTTCCTTCTCTTGCCTTTTTTCCTTTTTATTTTTTTCTCTTCTGTCCTTTGTCTTGTGCTATTCACAGCAACACTGTAGTTCCAAATAAATAGGGTGGTCTGATGTGTCTGGTGGGACTTGTCTTAATGTAATGCTTCTGCTAAGTGGACCAATACTGTAGCCAGAAGTATCCAAATAAATATTATTACAAAAGAAAAGCAAACAATCAAATATCAAAAAAAGACAACCAACAAAGCAAATTTTTAAAAAACCCACACAAAACTAAAAAAAGCACAAAAACACACAAAAACCCCAAAACAACAGAAAGAATAAAAATCAAGGAACCAAAAAAAACTAATAATGATATGCAGATGACTAATAGAGTTCATGCTTGAGCATTTTCATCAGACATATCTTGAAAATTATCTTAGTTGTTTCAATGGATTAGGAACTAGTGAGTGAAAGGTGCTTCTCAGGAAGGTTTAAGGTGCTGTTTATATCAGTGCACAATCTTGTGCTGAACAGAAAAAATTTACAGTCACTGGAGACGTGCAGACCAGATTTAAAATGTATCATGTTGACTAACCAGATTCAAAGGTTACATAGCTGAAATACCAGGAGTCACTTTGGCTCTATAAGGAGGAAGCAGATCACAACCTGGTCACAGATATAGAATTTGCATGAGAAGAAATATGCAAATATTCCATTAAGGTGTTTCAAATTAAAACAACCCCTAGAATAAAAATAAATATTTCTGTTTGGTCTTTGTAAGAGTATGAAATAAATTCCTTCGTAGAAATTTGAAAGTATGCCAAGGAAAAATATATATGAAATCTGAATTTGAGGTGGGAACATGCACCTCTCCTATACAAACGGTGTTGGGTTGATTGGGTGGTTTTTTTTCAGAATAAGATATTCTTCAGTGAATTTTCTAAGACTAGGTTTATTCAGGGAAATTGTAATGTTATTGTGTAAAGGAAGCTGTTGGGACAACTCCAATCAAGTTTGGACTGCATCCTATAAAATCTGTCTGGTTAAAATAAGAGTAAGCATATGCATTTTATGTGCCTGGATTTGAACAGTAGTCTCCAAAATAACTTGGTTCAATATTTGGCAGACAGGGGACAAGGAAGAAAAGCTGAGTCTTCAATAAAACTGTCACTTGTATTCACAAGAGTAATATAGACCAGAGTAAAGTACTTTGAAACTGCACAAAAGAATGAACAGGAAGATGGAGCATGAGACAGTAAAACCAACAAGAAAAGATAAATGAGGGTCAATGCTATAGTGGAGTTGACAGATCCCCTGAATAAAAAATGGCAGGTAGTAGCCAATAACAAGTGTATGATAAGGAGAGGAGACCACAGAGGAAAGAAACTCTTGGGCTAAGAACTTGAAGAAATGGCACAAGTAATGGACACTAGAGGATATTGCTTACCAATAGTTTTGCTTGCTTGCAGTACAGGGAGAGCATATGTAGTGTATCCTGTCATCCTTAGAAATAAGGTGGGGTAGCTGGTGTCCTGGTCTGTCACTCTTTTTGCAATTAGTTTCATGGTGAGAAGAATATTTATGGTGTTTGTGAGGATACCTCAGTCCATCTTGTTTGATCCTTAGCTGGTGCATAGACATGAACTGCTCCCTGCAGCTGACCAGGTAGAGGGTAGGAGTAACTACAGAGATGTCACTGAAGTGTCCCTGCCTCTGTGTTGTGCAATGGGTTGTGTATCAGAACTGACAATTATTGTTGAGATGTAGGAGCAGAGTCTAGAATGGGCCCTCTTCCCACTCCTGGTGCTGCCCTGCTTGTTCTCGAGTGAGTACTGCCCAGGAGGGATGCTTCCACTTTCTCCCAAAGAGAAAATATGGGCAGAATCAACATTATTTTAGTATTGATTCATACTTTTCTTAATCTATAACCAGCTGCTCATGGAGTTTGCTGTAGTCATATTCCAGGTAGCCTTTCAGATAGCTTCAGACTTTCCTGAACTCATTCATGGACAAAAGTGGCCACATATCTGGGGCTGACAGCCCCACTGTAGGAGGGGAAGAATCTGCCTCTCAGCATCCCAAGGTTTGGTGTTCCACACTTTAATTATTGCCAGTTATTTCAGTGAAACTGTCTTGTGCAGTAAGGTGCTTCTAAACATTGAGCAGAGTGATAGGATGCAGCTCTACCTCATTACCACGGCTATAGTGGAATGGTAAAGGCGGAATAAATTGCCTGCTATAATTATGTATATACCAGATGTTCTTAATCATTCCACTTCAAGCCTCCTTTACTAACTGCAATTTTGAGCCTTTTCTGAATCTAAAGGAATTGGTAAACATGAGTAATTAAAAAGAAATTAAATGGATTTTAGAAGTGAATTACTCTAGTTCCTGCAACACTATATAATATAATTAGCACCTCTAAAATCAATCTGAGCTAGAAGATGTGCTTTATGTAGCACAAAGGATGTTTCATTTGTGGTTTGCAATAAAAACATAGTCATTGTGTTAGTGTGGTTAAACATCTCAACAGAACCATACCAGGCAACTAAGGAGAAATTTATTCTTACAGCTGATTTATTAAAATAGAAACAGAAAGCCATATCCCAGCTGGTGTAAATCACAATATTTGCACTGACTGTAACATGCTGAACTTGCACCAGCTGAGCCTGTGGCCCATCCTCCATTTGGATTCATGCAAGCAAAGGTCTGTTGGTAGCCCTATTCATAGTGATTGATTTTTAGCTCTGTAGCTTGTCTTTAAAATGAGGCAGAGTTCCTGTAGCTGAAAGCTAAGATACCCTACTATCAGTTAGTTTTAATTTTTTTTATTGTGTTGATATTTGGAATAACCTTGTTCCTTTTTCCTTTCTTCTTTTCTTTCATTTCCAATACTTTGAGGACATAAAGAAAAAAAGCAAACAAACAACAAAACCAAAATTGTAATAGAGATTGTCCCAAAGAACAGATTTCTGACCAAAGTTTTCCATACAGGCTCAGAGTCACCTGTGCTTTGTCAGAACTCTGTGACATATCATATAAACTCCATTTATCTGGGAAAATCAAGGTAGTGCCAACAGAGGAAGGTGGGCAGTAAGTGTGGGATATTTGTTATGGGAATCACAGGCAGTTGGAAAGGACCTCTAAAGAACCAATTGTTGCTGGTCAGCTGTGATTTATGTCTGGATGTATCTTGAAAGCCTCCAAAGGTGGACATCATGGACATCTAGTGTTGCAGTACACTCCACATAAAAGAAGATTCTTCTCAGCCTCAAAAATGGCAATTTACGGGTGTTTTCAAACAAGGTGGACCAGATCTGCTGCAGCTAAAGTGGCTTTTGCTACACTGAAGATACGGAGTTATGCCAACTGACAGCAGGGCCAGAGCAACAGCACTTTAATGGCTTTTGCCTTATTTAACTGTTGTCATTTGTTACAGCATCATTCATTAGATGCAGCATCAAGTATAAGGATTTTTATTAGGTTTTCAGCTCTCCTTTGCTATTAGAGAAAGGTTGCACGTTCAAATGAGTATTAGAAGAACATTAAAGTCCTAGCTATCTCTGATCTTTATGGTTTTGTTTGAGTTCATAATGTATCTTTTGGTTTATCCTGTGAGCTGGGAGCTATCTACTTGAGTGACTTAGTCCAAAGATACAGTATAAGCAGATAGTTTGGTTAAGCTGATTTTTTTTGCAGTTTAAACAGGTCTAAGGCACATTATGCCTGGGATTATCTTTATCCTTTTGGTAAAAATTGACAGAATTTGAACATTCTTTGTTTTATTTGCTTGGAAAGTGAAAGGCAGCTATGTTAGTGTTTTATATGTAAAGGAGCTTTGAAGAGGCATGTGGGTGATTTACATTTTCATTCTTTTGTTCACTCAGGGACAAAGTAAGCATTTTGGCATCTTAGATCATGTGATAACAAAACAAGAGACCTTATTAGTTAACATTTCAGATTCAGCAACAGCAGAAGGGAGGGATTATGACTGCCCAAATTGATCCAACTGGAAAAATCTAAATCTAGACCAAGGTCAGGTACATCACAAATGAAAGAACAGTATAAAGTGCGTTTAATTTCCTGAGAGCTGTAATAAAATTAAGATAGGAACCCTGGGAAAGGAGTCTAATACACCATTCAGCCCTATCAAGCCTCACATGTTTACTATGTGAGTGATAGCTTATTTGACAGGATGATCCCTGAAAAAAAAAAAAACCTGCAGGATTTTCTATTTTAATTCTTGTAAGAGTTCTTGTCTTGCTCTGTAGGACCATTCATAGAGTCAATATTCAGTTGTGCAATTCCACTGAGTGAAAGCATCCTCTATGCAATTACTAGGGACGAGACCACATTTTCATTCCTCTCTGTGATAAGCTGTAACCTTCCCTCCCTTGGGACTGCAGATAATGGTACTGCAATGGGCTGCGGTCAGATTGAACACTTGCCCTTCATAGTGTAGAATTGCCCATGGTAGAAAAAACCCTTCCTCATAAACAGCATGTGTGTGGAGCCCCAGAGGAGTCCTGCACCAGTGTTGTTGTGAAGGACTTCCTTAGGTTTCATTTCTTCTGCAGAGGACAGAAAAGGAGCAGCAGCAGCTTGGGGGAAACAGAGGCAGTGGAACCATTACCACTTCACACCCTGTCTCCTTGCTGGTTGTTCTAAGAATTACTTTTGCTCCAGTGGGTGAAACTTGCCCTCTTTCCATACTTTTTTTTTATCTTTCTTCATCTCTTCAGTAACTCTATTTGCTTGCACAGGGGAGTATGTGTGTGCTTGTGTATACACATACATTTTGATATAGGCTTGTCTGTACATCGTGATTTGAATTGAGAACATGTTACTAATATCTCTTACAGAATAAGGGCTCTGTTCTAAACAGTAAATGTCATATGCATTCACTCCTGCTTGAAAATAACACCCAGCATTTTCTTGCTCTCATTAAATTAGATCTAGGTAACAATGGGAAGGAATTTAAAATGCCCTCTAGCCCAAGCCTATTTTTCCTTCCTGATTTTACAAAGGTTAGATGCAGCCATGAAAGCTGTTCTTTGTGTTCTCCCCACTTTCTTGTTCACATCACCCAGGTAACAAAAATCGTTTGTCTCTGTCCAAAGACCACAGTGTAACCACAGGCTCTTCAGCTCAAGTAACAGCAGTCAAGAGCAGAAGTGCTTGTGATTGAAAGTAACCAGCGACGAAAGGGAGGATGGCAAAATACCCTCAGGCCACATTTCCCAGCAATTCAGCTATGGCCAGCTTGTGAGTGCTAATTAGAAACATTGCATCACTGACCTGTTATTAAAAGGGAAAGAAATGGGTCTGTTTACCTTTGTTGTATTTAGTTCAGCTTATAAAAGGAGCAACTTCTCCTGGATTTTGTGGAGCCTGTTGCATGTCTGATGCTGCACCCAGAGCACAGCTCCAGCAGCAGGTGAGAGGGTTCAGAGAAGGTACAGAGGTGCTGCAGAGCAATGAGGTCTCAGGAGTGAGCAGAAAAATCAACTGGACTGTGAGGAAAATGCCTACATTGCTATCAAATGTCACACAGAGTGTCTCTCACATTTACATCCCTATCAAAGCCGGATTAAATTAATGTATAAAAAAGAAAGAAACCAAGGTGCTTTTAGAGCACCGAGGTTCATGTCCCTTGGTAGTCAGTGCTACAAGCAGTGCACAGTCAGAAGCCACGAGCCTGCTTTCCCCCCGAGATCATTCAGGTCCAAAAGCTGTGCCTGCAGCCGCTCGAGGTCATAACCTCATGAGCTAGCTGCCATGTTGTTCTCAAGTGTTAGTGAGTCATGCTTTACGTTAGAAACATGTAAGTGGTGGCTCTGGTGTGTTCTTATGGCTGTAAGGTCTGATGCTTTTACAGCTGCCAGCTGTCAAGGAATCTTACATAATAATACAAAATTACTAGTTTCTGTAACAGCCTAAGGAGAGCTTTGTGCTAGATTAAACCTCATGGCTCCTCTATATACCTGTGTCATATGTTTGTTCTGACACAAGAAAATTAATTTTTAAATAGTTATCCTCCTTAATTCTGCAGCAGCAAGTCCAGAAGGGGGGAAATGATTTGTTGCCCCAAAAGCTGTCCCATTCCTCTGCTCCCAGGCCTCAGAAGAAATGAGAACAATCGTTTCTTATCGCATCTCATCTATCAAGAGAGACACCCTGGGGGATTTCACCTTGCCCAAATGCAAACCCATCAAATAGATCTTCTGCTAAGATGACCTCACAGCTGCTTTCAAAACTATGGGTCCAGAAAACAGAGATCAAATGTGAGAAATGTATTTTCAGATACTAAACTCCACTAACTCAAGGTGCTCTGGGAGCTGAACTCCTGATATCTTTGTTAGCAAAGTCAAGTTACCTTCTTTTGAAGGATTTTGAGGTCACTTTCCATTGATTCCTGGTTCACTGCTCTGCAGATGATTGGTTCTTGGTTGCAATTGTCTGCACTTGTTTTAAGCTAACATTTTCCTTCATTTCTTTGGGATTTTACTGCTCAGCATGAAAAGATGTGATTAGCTAATGGAAACATGAAATAATGATTGTAGCCCTGTACCAGCAGCTTTATTTGGCTTGACACCAGGGTTCAAGATGAGCATACAACTGCAAGCCAGAGGGAGTGAATATTCACAGGGTAGCACTGCTCAGGGGCCACAGAGGTGTTGTTTCAGCTACCCAAGAGCTGTGTCCAGCTGGGGAGGCAGCCCAAGTGGACAGATTAGCAGTGCCTGCAGTGCTGTGTGTGGAAGAAGCCCCTTTGGTAATGCTGAACCTCAGATCAGAAACCAGGACCCCACTCTAGGCTGAAATTACCTTCTCATGATAGAGCTGGAGACCTACGCTGTAGGAGAGGAATGACCAAGTCACCTTAGTCATCCCTAAGGAGAAATTACACAACTCTTGAATCCTCAGTAGTTTTCTAATAAATAGCACAGCATTCTCATCTTCCATTGGTGGATCCCCACTCAGAAGGGTGAAGAGTTTGTTGTTTTGTTTCATGTGAGCACAGAACAATTTGCATCACTTAGAAATGCCAGAGTAATGCTGTTTTAATGCAGAAAGGATCAATTGAAAGTTTTATGCTGCCTGTTTGGAAAACACATTTTAATATGTACCACTTGGTAAATGAACCATTTTCATCAGTGATTGTCTTAGACATTGCATCTGGGCTTTATCCTGCAATAGGAGAAGAGAAGGGATGCATCACCCAGCCAGGATGACATGGGTATTTTGGCAACATACACATAAGCACATGTGCACATGCAAGCACACACATGAGCACACATCTGCACACACACAGATGCACACATATCAGCACAGACACACAAGTGTGCACACACATGCACACATTTTCTTGGTCGTCTTCTGCTGTCTGCAAAACAGGTCTGGGTGATTAGTTGAGAAGCAAACTCTAGGTTAGGCACTGAAGTTGGAACAAGTGATGCCCAGACACAGACTGTGCTGCATGGAGCTGTGACAGCAGCACATACCCAGGTGGGAATAAACTTCTCTGTCCCTGTGTGGCACTGCTCTGGCCTTCTATTCACAACTACTAGGAAGGGTTGTGTTTCTTTCATGAGACAAAAAGAAAAAGAGATTTCTGAGATGGCATCACCTTCTCTCTCTCTCTGGGTTGTGCTCACATCTATTTTTCTATTGCCTTGGTCCTGCCAGTGTTCAGATGGGCAGTAGCAGTTAATGAGCAGCGCTGGGCAGCGGGTGAGCATGTGCAGATCAAAGCTAATGAGCCCTGGGTGGAGTTGGACATAGCCTGAAACAGAAATGGGAGTACAGAGGAACCTTTTTGACCTACAGGTCATCAGGATGCTAACGCTGGCAGTATTTTGGTTGGCTGCTGGTCCCTCTTTGTGACTCCAGTCCAGAGCTTGCCATCAATTTTTAAAGTATTTGAAAGCACTAAAGGATCTCTTCACCTTGCTGCTAATGAGATTTCAATGTAAAATAAAAGGAACAGTGTCTAACCCAGATTAAACTTGTTCCTGAGTTATTTTTAGCTTACCTAAACTCTTTCAAGCCTTTTGGTAAAACTCATCAAAATTCATCTCTCCTAAAAGGATGTAACTTCAAAGGAGTCTTATGCATTAAATGTCAACATGCTTTACTCATTATAAATTACAATATCATTAAATCTAACATGAGTTAAAATGAGAAAGATTTAATTTCACTATCTTTAAAATGAAGGTTTTTTAGCAAGGGAATAAGCTTTGCTTTAAAAATGATTTTTAAAGTAAAAGTTTGTATAGAAACTTTATTTACATTGTTTCATATTTGTTTATGATAGGATAGGCAAAAATGTTAACACTCCATTGTTCTCAGGAAGATGTGGAAATAGTAGCCTACTTCTTGTTCATTTTACAACCCTCTTTTTGGACACATTTCTAATTTCAACTGTGGAAACTGAAAATGTTCCTTTAAAACTGGTTGTCATGGTTATAAAATCCCAAAAGAAATTATGTGCGTCTGCATCTGCTGAGGGAAACATTTATGGCATGATTTAGCAGGGGGGGTGAAAAAAAAGCAACCACCCACCACAACCCATTTTCAGAGTTGCTTATTACACTACTTGAATATAATTCATCTCCCTCCCCAAAAAGCCACAGAAAGGATTCTCACACATTTTTCACTGCAAGCAATTCATTAGCAAATATCATATGGCGAGGGGTTAGTTCTGTCAAGATCTAACAGGTTGGGGGGTTTTGTTTGTTTGTTTTCTTTAGTTGTCTTTGTTTCAAGCAAGCTTCTCTGGAAATACAGAGTGTGCTAGACTAGTGGCGTATATTTGCTGTCACAATTGATGGTTTCGAGTCCTTCCGTTATTTTTTTTTCACTGATACAGTGAGAAAGCCATTTGTCCAGAATAAAAAGTCAATCTTAAAACTGCAGGTCAAACTTGACAGGAGAAAAGTCTGCATTTCTTGATGGAACTCAGGAAAGATAAAGAAGAAAAGAAAGAAAAAAAAAATACAGGAGAAAAAATATAGACAAAAAGAAAGGGAAAAAAAAGACAGGGAAAAGGAAAGAAACATCACCTTCCTAAAGGAAAACTGAACCATTTGTGAAGGTGATACACCATCATATTGTCCAAGGATGAAGCTTCCCAACCTTTCAAAGCTTTAGGTTTATTAGAAATGAGTCTATCTTGGGCCCAGCCTTATCTCTTACAGGGATGCAGAAGTCTGCATGTGACTTAGGAACTACTGTTCAGCACTTTTCATTTGTCACTAAAAAAAGCTGATTGTGTAATTAAAATATTACACTGTGAAGACTGAGGTAGCATTTTTTAATCTTGAGAAGGAAAGAGGAAGACAAAGGGTATGTGATCTGCTGGCTGAAGGAAACCTCTGCAGTTTCTGGTCCTGCTTCACTAAGTAAATAGTAGATAAGGAGGATGAGGGCATTTTAGATAAATAATATGGTTTGTGTTACTGGATTGTGAACTATCTGTTGATCCAGGGCTTTTACTATTCAAAAACTGCTGCTTGAGTAGGAACTTTGGTATCCTGAGCTTGAAGTAGAACCATTCTGAGAAAGTTTGGAAAATAACAACAGGCTGAGCTACTTCTGAAAGGCTGTAGATGTTTCTAGACCTTTTGATTATCTCCCACCCATGAAACCAAGGATGCCATTTTTCACTGCTCTGTTTCAGTGGCAAATTATTTCTAACTAATATTTTCTAGAATCCCAAGAGAAGCCTGTAATTTATTGCATCTGAACGGAATAATATAAGAAGCAGGAGAAGAGGGGGAGCATCAGGGACAGGATTATGCTTTTCCAATTCTCTGCCTCCCTTCTTTCCATCTCAAGAAATGCAAAATCTTATCACTATTTTTGAATCCCTGAATGTGACTTCTGGTTATTCATAGAATCACAGAATGGTTTGAATTAGAAGAGACCTTTAAGATCATGAAGTTGCAACTCCCCTGCTATTGGCAGGGTCACCTTTCACCAGACCAGGTTCTCAAAACCTCATCCAGACTGGCCTTGAACATTTCCAGTGATGAATCACCTATAGATTCTCTGGGCAACCTGTTCCAGTGCCTCACCACCCTCACAGTGAAGAATTTCTTCCTGTGCTGCATCACAGATTTGCCTTTTCCCTTGCTGCCTGCTGAGTGTGAGGTGTACTTGCCCACATGTGCACTACCCAGCCCTTGCTCATACTCTGCTCAGCCCTAATGGCTGGAACAGATATGAGAATGATGGACAGGCATTGGGACTGCATCCCTCCAGCTGCCCACAGCTGGTTCCACTGCTACCTTTCTATCTCTGCTGCAGGGTACTGCTAAGTTGTGGCATAGTTGAGCTGGGGTCTTTGGATGTTACAGTATATATATTTCTGAAAAAATATGTCCAAATCCACATCCCACATTGAACAGTGTCTGTTCTGTAGTCTTAGCTCTCACATAGCAATGTGCTAGTCTTTGGGTAGTGCTGATTTAGAACATTGTCCTAATACTGTATACATATATGTATCACAGAATGTCAGGGGTTGGAAGGGACCTAGAAGATCATCCAGTCCAACCTCCCTGCCAGAGCAGGATCACCTAGACCAAGTCACCCAGGAACAGATCCAGGCGGGTCTGGAATGTCTCCAGAGAAGGCATGACTGAGGAATCTGTCCAGATTGTCCATTCATCTATTTCTTATCTAAGTCCCTTTTTTGCCTGTGTTTTATTTACCTAATCAGGCAATAAATTGATCCAGTCTGCCTCCTTCCTTCCCCTGACTTTTCTTGCAGAGAACTGGGCTAACACATGGACAACTTTTGTTCTGACCTGAGCACGCCTGTCATTTTGGTGTGGGATGGATGGGTGGTGGGTTTCTGTGACCTGCTGCAGAAATCGTTGAACTGTCGCAGCTGCTGTTCCACTCCAACTATCAATTAGCTTTTCCATCCTGGGAGCCAGAGCCTTCCAGAAGCAGCAGCCTGCCTCTTCTGATTTCAGGTACTCTCATCCTTATTTTATCTCTGGAAATCAAAACAGAGCAAGCAGAATTGTAGAGAAAAATCAGATTTGGGATCTCTTTACATCTCTCTATCATCCAGAGTCACTACCAGGTCTCTACCATCCAGAGTCACAGGCTGGCTTTGAATTGTGCCTTGAATGGGGAGTAAATGAGTGCTCTGTCTGTCTTGCTTAGATCCTCAGAGGTAGCAAAACCTGTGAGAGCTGGGCAGGAGCAACTGGCTCACAGGCACAGAGTGAAATGAAGCCTTAGCCCCCCTGATCAGGATACCGAGGACAAATAAACTCAACCAAAGGGTTTCAGGGAGTTGTGTCTTACCTGTTAAGAGGGATCTTTAGCAGGATCAGTTTTCAGTTTGGCAACCTCAAATAATTGCCTGTTGCCTGTAAAAACTGCACTGATATGTGGAAGGAACCAATCTGAACCAAGCCTCTGTCTCTGGCCCGTGCTTCTTGTTCCTGGCAGTTTATACAGGTTGTTTATAGCTGGGTCTTAAATAAGTGGGAGCCTCAGCCCTGGGGAATAAATCTTCAGCCCAGTGTGTTGGATGGTGCTCTCATAAAGGGATTGAGATGTGCATATGTATTAACTTGTTTTCCTGGCTTTCAGGGCTTGTTTTGTCAGGGGTAAGAGGCACAGGTAAAGCAGTCTGCAAAGCAAAATGGGCACTTTGTCTCCCCCAGGACCTCAGCAACCCTGGGGCGTCTCAGCCAGCACCCTGGCTGCTTGCAGGGGTATAAGCCAAACCCTGTCTACGGGGATGCAGGGAGTTTGGGATGCTGGTGAGGACCAATCCCATAGATCATGGCAGAAGTTGCCAGCTCACTCAGGCACAGCTGCAGTACCACACAAGCCAGTGCTGTCAGCCAGTAATAAATTAGCTCCTGCAAATAAATCCACTTTATCCTTCAGTCTCCCTCCACTGTTCCTGGCAGCTCCTATTCCAGCATGGCTCCCGGGGCTGGGATGTGCAGCCTTGACACGGTCCCAACTGCCCAGTTGGAAAAAGCTGCTGTGCTGATGCTGCCAGCTTCCTATCTGGCCAGGGCCAACCCTCACTGCAAAAGACAAGCAGCAGGAGTGGTTCGTTTCAGCAACGAACATTACGGCTCGTTCTACCAGTGCTTGCTGTGAAGGCTTTAAGCTGTCCTCCTTCCTGTGCTGAGCCCAAGGTCTCCTCAGTGCAGCTGAGGATGCTGAGAGTAAGTGCTCAGTGAGTAGAAAAAAGAAAAGGTCAGCAATGGATATTTTTTTCCATAAATAGAAAATGTTTTCTCCCTAGAGAACTGGGCCCTACAGACAGCAACACCTATCTGTGGGCAGCTATATTTAGATGCTTTACCCTCAAACTGCATTAGTTCCACTCTGTTACAGATGTAATTACCCATCCACACCCAGATAGCATTACTGGCTGGGACAAAGCCTGTAGGATCTGTGTCCGAGCCACTTGCAAGGGAATAGAAAAAACACCAATTTACATGTGTTTTGGTTTCAAGAACATGTCAGCAATGTTGTGTGTATTTATATCAGAAAAGTCCCTGGCACCGTGGCACAGGTGAGAATTTGGGGAACACCATTTGTGGCAATGCTAATGATGTAAGAAGCAAAGGGAGGAAATGTCTTAGAAATTATTTCAATTTCCAAGTGAAACAATTCTGCTTCTATCCTACCCTCCCGATCTCCATTTTTCATTTGTAATGTAATTAACATAATGGATATTCTTTGAAAGCTAAGTTATGCATTTGCACCAAACAAAACGAAATGTTTCATGAACAAAAGGTTAGAAGGAAATACTTACTATCAACTTAGATAAAGTATTTGTGCTTTAACCTGATTTGCTTGGGAGAGGGAATTAGATGCTAGAGAAATTTTATGGATGAGATACCTGTGCCCAGCTCAGCTTGATTTATTTCCTATTGTCTTCAGACTAGTGAGGAGGAAGGCTAAGTATTGTCCCTATTGTTCTGTATACAAGCTCTATTCTAACAATAGATTTATGTGTCTCACCCGTCCCCAAGCCTCCTAAAAATAAGATTATGTTTTGCTCATTAATCTCAGCAAATTGTATTCTGCTTTGGCCAGGAAAACAAGAGCTATCATTTTATGGTGCCAGAGCTCAAGAGAAGTAACAACACAAACACACAAGGTCAATAAAATGCACTTTTTATTCTTTATCAATGAAAATATAGCCACATGTAAATAAAGACGTGTGGAAAAAAAAAAACAAAAACAAACCAAAACAACAAACCAAAAAATCAACGTTGATCCTCCCTGAAGAAGTACAGTTCATTGTGCTAAAACCCATAATCCATTGGGTTAGAAACAGTTGTCTGCCAATGCTTTAAAGTGACCCACATTTTCCTCATTGTTGAATTTTAACAAACAGAAAAAGTACCACAAGAAGCTTGCTACAGATTAACCAGTTTCAACTGACCACACGTGGCAATGTCCAAGGGTGACAGGGCAGTCAGGTTCAACTGTCGTGTTCCCAAACATCCCTCCCCAGCAGTCGTGCCGTGGTGGAGGGAGCATCCACTCCCTATGAACTGATGTGTGATTTTCAGTAGAAAGATGGTCCTTCCTTTATGGAATTCATGATTGCTTTGCAGATTCCAGATATGGTAGCAGAGGTGCATTCCTTTTATAGCTGTTCAGTTTCAAATGCTTTTTTTTTTTTCTCTAGGTTTTTATAAGCTTCCTGCTGTCAAAACACAGTTCTCAATTGCTTTTGTAGAAATAATCCTGAAAGGCAGAGGCATTTAAAATCCCCCCCAAATCCTCAGTATATTAACAACAGCAAAAAAGATAGCTGGGCTGTTCAAAAATATTGTCAGTAACATGAATGTCATTTGCATTGGCTAGTGTACAAAGAGCAGCAAGTAGTAACAAAAGACATATTATCCGAGCAATAACCCTTTCCCCCAATTTCTCCCTTGCAAAAAAGAGTTTTCTCAAAATATTTTTCTTCCCCACAGTCCAGTGTCTGTGAATCACATACATTCAAAAGCTGCAGTTACTCTGTAGATCAGTTTTTCCAATATAAACTTTAAAAACCCGTTGTTTTGCCCAACTTGCCCATGAGGGTTGCTAAACCTCGATACCAGCTGGTGCTTTTTTAGCTAATGGGACACCTTGAAATTAGAAATCAAAACTAAGTACCTCAGGGTAAAAAAAAGGAGGATTTAAAGACCATTATGCTTCGCTTGGGAAGAAAGTCCTGCTAATGTTAGGGGAATGATTCCCACAAACCAAGGATTAGCGTTACAGGATCACCCTGTTAGGTGCTCAGGGGTGCAGAGCCAGATGTTGCAGCACAAGTGCAGGTCAGGGAGTGCTGGGCTGGCCCTACAAGGCTGCCAGCATCCAGGGAAAGGAAAAAATAAGAAAGCATTTCAGCCATGCAGCTGCATTCCAGCAGAGAAATAGAAAGAGGCAGGTGGTCAGCACAGACCACGTGGACACCTCGTAAGGATGGACTGGGGTGGATTTTTAGGTTCTGCCTCTTCTGTGCAGGGTTGTCTAGCAGCTCCTGCTCAGATACTCTGCAGGTGGCATTTTGGGGTGAGGGAGAAAGCCTAAGAAAAAAAAGCTAAGAAAAAATAGTTTTGACTGCTATGAGGTTCTTTGTGATGAGAATGACTTTAGAAAAATCTCCCCCCACTACTGTGAGAATACTGTGAGGATACCCCACCTCCCACTGGGGAGCTGGGGGTGCACAAAGACTCATGCAAGATCATGCCTACCCTTCATCCTTTCTGCTCTGTGTATATTCTCCAGCTTTTTCTTCATTTAAAAGCCTAAGATGACTAAATGTGGGAACTCATAAGCATTTCAAAGGGATGGGGGAGGCAAAGGAGGAATCCTAAAACCTCTGGCCCTCATGAAGCCAGGACTTCACCCTTCGAAGCCTGGTCTGGGGTGGAGTCATGGACTTCATGAAGTCCTACACAAGCTACTGGGTGATGCTCTGCTCCACTCCAGGCATGGATGGACATGAAGAACTGAAAACAGGACTCAAAAGTTGAGCACATCAGCTCATGGTTGAATCAGCAACGCTTGAGCTGCAAGGCAGGACTCTCAGTACCTGGTGCACAACCTCCTGTCTTTGTTATCATCCTTCTCTGTGGTAGCAATAATAACTTTATTTTTAACTGTGCTCCCCAGAGAGACTTTGCACAGCTTATGTACATATCTGGCTTGTACAAGGATATTCTAGACAGTCTTGAATTTTGAGCAGTTACTTTGGATGGAAGAGACTGACAGTTCAGACACTGAGAACAAGTCATATGGATTCAATGATGTATTAATTGAAAAGTGCTCTTTCCCTTGTCGGTTCAGTTGATTTTTATGGCAAGTCACCACCTTGCTGTCCCAATCTTCAAACACAACCCCTACATTTCTGCCTGCATTTGGCACGCAGCGTTTTGTAACGCATGAAATCTTGGACCCATTTTCATTAAACAAGGGCCTGAAATTAAAATTCTAGTACCTGCAATTCTTGGTTTTGAGAAAGCTCAGCCCACGCTGGAACTCATTGTCTTGGTCCCTCTGTGAGAACTGGGTTAGAGTTAGAGAAATTAATGGAAGGATTTCCGCTGACCTTAATAAGAACATTTACAAAAGATGCTCGAAGTCTGAAAATATTTACCTCCAAAAAGAAGAATGCAATTTAGAAGATCTACTGAGACCACTTTACTGAACCACTTGGTCACTGGCTGGTATTTAAGCAGGGCATTAACAAATCAGTCCTAACTACAATTCCCTTTAGCATATTATTTCTTCTGAACACAAGTAGAAAAACAGATCATTACCTCATTAAATCTGCTGATGCTACATTACTTAATCAATCTTCCCATTTCTGAAAGTTGCCAGCCTAATAATAAAAGAAGTCAAGGAAAGGAAAGGGGAAAGGGAAAGAGAAAGGAAAGGGGGAAAGGATTACTTTTCATTGTGGAAATTATTCTGCTTCATATGACATAGCTTTGAAAGCTTGCAGAAATTATCACAAGATATGCAGCTCCACCTACATATAAAAGCCCCATCCAAGTGCTATATGCTAACAAAGTAAATAGGTATGTAAAGTTTATGAAGCATATCATGTCCTCATTGACGTAAGAACAGTTTGCAGTACTAATGGGATTTTGTTACATAAACTGTGCTGATAAGGCATGGGAGCTTTATTCAGTTAGCATGTGCATTTTTACTTATTTACTTATTTTACTTATTTATTTTTTCCAGAAAAAAAAAACCAAACAGTGTCTCTATCTCCTCTGCATCCTGCAGGCCACAGGTTTATTGTGGTGTCCCACCTCCTTACGGGGCCACAGCTCTCTTAGAGGGTGAACAATCAACAATCAGTCACTAGCAAAGAAGGGAAAAAAGCCTGTTCTATGAGAAATAAAGCAGGACCAGCTGCAGGAGCATCTTCAGTTCACTGTGAAACTCATAGCAGGAGAAATACATTGTGGCTCATAGTGAAACTTGCCCATGCTAGTAAACCAGTATTACATTTAAGGAAACATGTTTTGTGTGCAGGTTTTCTGGGCAAGCTGCTTAGCCTGTTCTGCACTCCACAGAAGCCAGCCTTAGTTCCACCTGCCTGCCTACAGGGATTTCATTGGGACAGTTGAAAGGTGTATTTACAGAGCTGCTTTGCACTTTGAACGCTAATGAGCTTTTTCACCAGTATCAATACATTCTCCCACTCACATGTTTAGCATCCCTTTGGCATGCATTGCCAGATACATTCTTTATTGTCTTTCTGGTAGCTTGCCCAGTTCTCCCAGGGCAAGTTTTTAAAATCCAAACCCTGCCTTAACTGCTCGCTACTGCCTCTCCCACTCAATAAATTGAATTTACCACTTGATAGAATTATGCAGGTAGTGGCACTCAGCCCTTCCTCTAAGTCAAAACAATTGTGGCTGGAAATCTACAGAGCATCAATGGGCAGTAGGAAGAGTTGAGAGGTGCCACTGCTTCCTTGCAACCCCAGTCACAGGGGGACCCTGTAGAACAAAACCTCTTCTGTTGGTGATTTCAGGAGGATTTTTGCACTGATGTACAGATGACCCTAAACCAACAAGCTCTCAACATGCAGTGAGTGCACTGTGGTTGTTGGCATTCAAAAGCTAGGTGTAAAGTACTAGTTTAAGGGACATTTCAGCTCTGTAACTTTACAGCACCATCTGACTGAGCTTGTTTGTAATGCCAGGACTCCTAATTATACTAAAATATATTAAAAAAAAAAAAAAAAGGAAGCTGTTACCAAACAGCATTTGATGATACAACTGAAGGTGGCAGTAATTAATCCTGCAGGGACAACAGAGGACTAATTAGAAGCAGAGCAGAAAGTTTGTTTTGTTTTTTTAAAAAAGCCCTGTGTTTTCCATGAGAGCTCAGGTAACACACCCAATTTACCAACTGAACTGTGACCTCTGACTAATGGTCCTGGCAGCAGACCTGGCCACACCTGGATTCCCAGTCCAGCAGCCAGAAAATGCAGGGTACCACAGTGCTCCTTGCTTGCCTGTAACGAGCCCTGTCTGTCCTCTCCTGCCCCATCAGCTGCAGGAGGTGGACGCAGCACAAAAGGAGTTTGTTTTATTTGCAGGCAAAATGGTGTCAGAGCAAAGAGTTGCAACAACTCAGGAAATTCTTCCAAACCATTCCCAGGACAGGAAAGCGCCTGCACGTCCTGGCATAGCACACATGGAAATGTTGAGCAGAGCCCTGGGAACTGCCCGAGGAAATGGAGAAGACTTTTACTAGCACTGCATGGCATCTAAGTGCTGCTAGTAGTGAAATTCACCTGAGCTGTAACTAATGAGAAAAAAAATATATATAAAAAAAGGAAGCCACTAATGAGAAACTGACTTGCTACTGCCCTTCACACGGTTCCTATAGCCTTGGGTGTGCATGTCCTCCAGTGCAACACTGAAAAGCAGCTCAAGTGCTATTGATTTTTTGATGGAATTTTCAGATATCATAATCACCTTTCACTGGGCTGGGGAAGAGGTTGGAGTGGGTGTTTCTGATGCAGCCAGATTAGCCCACTGCTTTCAGAAACTGCATGGTCACTGAGACTTTTTTCTCAGTGCTGGCATCAAGTGTGGATGTTAGCTGATGCCCAGTGAAGGGCTTAATTTATTTATATGCTGTAGTTTTAGAATATGCCAAATTTCTCTGATGTCTGCTTGATGAGTATCAGCTCTTAGAAATACTCTTGAAATTGACAGCACATTCCTTGGTATGGTATTGACATTGAAAACCAGAAAATAATAGAACATAACTAAAGAACCTTCAAATGTTACCTCCTCTCTATTTGTCTTACTAAAATCTACCAAATAACCAAATGATAAAACAAGACAAGTCCCCTTGGCAGGGAGCTTTTGGAAATAATTTGGTCCAATCCCCCTGCTCAAAGCAGGGCCAGCTTCAAATATGAATCTATACACTGATGATGCTACATAGTCTGGATTCTATATGTCCCCTTCCAACAGGTCTTTGGCAATATGTAAGAGTACTGGCTCTCCTGATGCCCACATTAACCCCTAAAGGCACCTATGACTGTCCTGTAATGGCCCTTCCCTGAAAGGGCTGCCAGCCTCATCCCTAAATGCCACCTGAAGGAAAGAGGAGTATGCCAACTTCCAAATAAATAAATTGTGAAGTCACAAACAGCCACCATGCAGAGACCAGTAAGTACTTACTTCAGTGAAATATTGGTACCATTTTTGGACACCAGTCTTTACATCTCCTCTCTTGTCTCACTGCCCATCACAGAACCAGGGCTCTGCTATGGCCTGGGCAATCCCCTGAGTAGTCAGGCACTCTCTGTCTACCTGGAAAGCTCTTCACTACAATTTATCCCTTTGCTGGACATTTTAAAGCCATGGCATCTTCCCAGTGCATGACAGAGCTCAGTGATCAAGCTCCTAACATCCTAAATACCCCAGAATAGCCAAAGATCCCAACTAAACTGGCAGTCTGTCACTATCCAAAAATTGACCTGTGATTCCCCTCTGTGCCTTGTCATTGTGCATCGTGATGAAGAGCATCTCAGCTGCTACATAACTGTGAAAATGGGGGTCCCTGGTCTATCCTGTGGTGGCAGTGGGGTAAAAAGTGAATCTGATCACCACAGGCCAAGAACTGAGCATCTGTGTGTCTTTATGGAGCTCTCATTAGCAGTTTAAGAGCCAAACACTTGCTGGCTGCATGCTGAGACATTTCAGTGTTCCCTGTACTGATAGTCAGACCTATATAAAAGTGCTTCTGTGATGGAAAGATGGTAAGTGGTCTCCTTTAGAGGCACCTTTTTATACAGATGAGATCAAGCAGGGTTGGATTCACTTCATGTACCCTCTAGCAGTCTACAATTTAAGTGTTGAATCTAATGCTGTGACTCTACAGTAAATGATGAACAACTGGCACCACCAGAGCATGATTTACCCCACCTATCTTCAACACTGGTCTGAAATTGGCCAGATCTGCATCCCCATTCCACATGGTTGGGTATATATACATATAGTGTGTCTATACGTCCTTTGCAGGCAGCAGAAATATGCTCTGCCATTGCTTGCTCTGAGCTGAATCTGCTCTGAACCAGGTAACACACAGTCATGTCACTGGGAGCGTGGGGGAGACAGAGCCCAGTGTAATAGAGAATCTTTTTTATAGGGCTTTTAATTACAGCTAATTGATGTATTTGTGGCAGACAGCCAGATACAGAGTTGGTGCACACATAGTCTCAGACTATGGGCCAAGCAAGCTTACACCTCCAAGCAGAAAATAATGAGGAAATGCACTTTTCCACATTATAGACAATGGATCAAAAGGTTTGTGAGAATATTGCCCCACATGCCTTGTTCCACTCGCCTTCCATCAGGTGGCTGATTAGTAACACATAATAAAGTAGTATAATTTATCTATCGTGGCCCAGTCAAGCCCTTTTTGGATGCTTCTATAATTTGAGCATTCAGAATCAATATATGCCTTCTTGTGCCATGGTGCAATACAAGGTCAATTTTCTGTATGACTAAATGCACCCGCAGTAAGGATGATTTTATTTTGTTTGTCATTTGTTAGTTATCACAAATCTGATCTTTGCACAATAGTCCTTATGACAGTAAGAAGATTTGCTGCTTTTCTGGCAGAAATAATGTGGACTTCTTGTCTATTTTAGCTCCATTCAGCACTTGAAGAATTTATTCAACTTTGAAATGCACTATAACATATTAAACCCAACAAAACACATAGAGATCACGTTATCCTTTTGTACCAAAAAAATAAAGGGAAAGTCACAAAAACTACTCTCAGCTGTGGCAATCTAGCTGGATCAAACTTTTCCTCCCTGTGGCTCCATGGGAAAACACTGCTCTGGCAGCACAGCCATATGTAAAGGCTGGGGCCATCCAGGAAAACTTTTCTATTTCCTTCCTTAAATTCCCTGAAGTCTTTCAGTGCAGATCAAGAAGTGCCAAGAAAAATGCAAACTACTGCTGTTTAGTGCTCACAGCTCTCACTGCAGCTCAGGAATTCCAGAATCTCAGAATGGGGTTGCAAGGGCCCTTGAAAGATCATCTAGTCCAACCGCCCTGCCAGAGCAGGATCACTTAGATGAGGTCACCCAGGAACAGATCCAGGAAGGTTTTGAATGTCTCCAAAGGAGACTCCACAACTTCCCTGGGCAAACTGTTCCAGTGTCTTGTCACCCTCACTGTGAAAAACTTTCTCCTTGCGTTTACATGGAACCTTCTGTGTTCCAGCTTGTGCCCCCTGTCCTACTACTGGATGTCACTGAGAAGAGGAAGGGAATCACAGAGTCTGGGCTGCCATGGAGAGATGCCTTTCTCCAAAGGAATCCCACTTATCCCACCCTCTCTAAAAAGAATGACAGCAGCAAGACCATGAAGCATTATAGATGCTATAGACCTCAAGATATGTGTTAACACAGGAGCTTCTGATAAAAAAACCCAACTTTAGACACAGCCTGTTAAAAACAGCAGTAACAAAACCTGTTAAAACCCTATTCTGTAGGAAAATGCTATTTGAACACTTTTTCCACAAAATAGTTACCACTTTGATGCCACCTCACTAGAAAAATAAATATTTGTTTTAACAAACCCTGTGTCTAATTCTGACATCCAAAAAGATAGGTTCCTAAACGCTCAAAACCCAAGTAAAGAAGTGTCAATACGTTATACATTCCTCTACCTAGTGCCTCTCCAATTCCATATTAAACTTTCAGCTTTTTATTTTCCCTTCCAGTTCAGGACATCTTTTACCCCAGAAAGGCTTCAAGCCATTCCACGAGCACAACATCTGCTTTCTGACCCTTGCAAATGATGACGTCTATAGAAGGGTCCCAGTTACCTCCAGAGCAACTGCTCACAGCTTGCAAACAGCACAGCCTTATTTCTGCAGCTGCCAGCTCTCTAAAAGTGTCCTGGGATCCAAAATACACTTTCCAATATGATAATGAGATTCAACCTTCAGTTCACACCTGTGTGACTAAGTTGCTTTCCATGTGGTGGCAAATGAAGACTGAATTTGAATATAGCAATGAGCCTAAACTTTGGTGCCAGAAGCACCGAGCCCCCACAGTTGTGCTACTTCTGCAGAATAGAGAAAAGAAAAATGGGAAGTTTTTCACTTCCAGAGTCAGCTCTGCTCTAACCCCTGCTCCCTGGCAAAGACAGAAAGATGGAAAAATGCATTTACAAATACAAATTCAGAAGAATCTTCACTACAACGAATTTCTTTTTCGGTTATTATCCTGAAGTGCTGTTCTAGTTTGTATATGTAACATTACACAAAAAAAGCTATTAAAGATACTGTAGTTCAGTTGCTTTGGAAAGTGTTTAATTGTCTGTACACATTTGATTTCTATTCAAAGTCCAGAAAGATAAAATCCACTTGTGTGTAGGTAAAACGCTTTGAATAGACAAAGAAAGTTATTGCCAGCGTGTAGCAGGAACGTCTGTACAGGGGAAAGGAAAGGGAAAGAAAGGGAAGGGAAGGGAAGGGAAGGGAAGGGAAGGGAAGGGAAGGGAAGGGAAGGGAAGGGAAGGGAAGGGAAGGG